>APFE030889394.1:0-58721 GCA_000404065.3 Pinus taeda | reverse complement strand
TTTAGATTAATTTATTTTTTACTTATTCAAATTTACTTTTTCTAATATATATTTATTATTATAAAATGATCCATTTCATATTTTAATAAGAATATTAACTTATTTAATAAAGTTTTTAACGCTTATCTAAGTCAACTAGCAGTTTCCTGGTCAATTCTAGTAGTTGTTATTATAACCGTTCCCTGGTCTAGAATGTTCTGCTATCTATTTAAGATGAAAAGTGAGATTTGTTCATTCAACTTGGCCAGACGATGAACACATATAGTTGGTTCGAGATGCATAGACAATTAGCTTCATTTCTTCAATAGTTAAATGGTTTATCATCCATGAGAACTCTATGGCCCTCTAAGATAGATTAAATTAGGAATCTAATGTATATTAAAATCCATAATATACTCTATGATGACATATCTAGTATAAAATATTACTATTCAATTTACATATAAATAAAATATTTCAATATTATTGTTAAAATAATTGATTATATATTAAATTAATAATATAAAAAAAACTACAATTTATTTATGAATAATTGCATAATTTTTATATTTTTTAAAATATTTTAGTACAAACTTAAAATAAATTATGTACATTTAAAATAATTATATATATATATATATATATATATAGTATATATATATATATATATATATATATATATTTTAATAAAAAAAATAATAATTTTAAGAAAAAATATATTAATCTATTTATTTTTAATAAAACTACAAATAAAATTTAAAATTATTAATATTAATTAAAGAAAATCCAATTAAAAATAAACAAAATATAAAATAATATTATATTTAAAGATATTAATAAAAATATATAATAATGTTACATTTAAAAATATATTAATAAAATAATACCAACAAAATATTAAATTATATATTATACGCTGATGGAATTTTTATTTTTCTATATTTTTATAGTTTAAGCATTTGTAAGTAATCTCACTATTTAAACTTTTTTAAAATAGTGCTAATTTTTATATTTTATAATTAAATAGTGTTAATTTTTAAGCTTTTCACTTTCAGTAAGATTTTGAGTTCTAAGAAATTTAATTCTATCGAATCCTCCAAACCATCATGGAGAAAAGTTTGGTTAGCTCCACACCAACTCAAAATTAAAATTTTTGTGTGGTTGATTTTGCATAAGAAGGTTCTAACCTCGGAAAATGTAGTAAATCAAGGATTTATAGGCACATCATGGTGTTTTCTATGCGAGAATGTAGAATAAATCCTTAATATCCTTATGAATACTTGAAACTATATTGAATCTCTATGGGAGTGGTTGACCCTCATCTTTAGACAAACTGACAAAAACAAGGAAAGCATACAAGAAACCATAAAAAATGGCAGATGTAGTATACTGAAAATGAAGTGGTGAATATGACCTGTAATCTAATTTTGGGATTCATACTCTAATCAATTTGAAAAGAGCGAAACCATCACATATTCTATGATAAGAAGCTCCTACGTTAAAAACTGATGGAGGAAATTTGTCGTCAGCATAAGAAGAGAGATATTAGTAAAGGAATTCAAACCTCAGAGGATCAACCTCCCCTCAGGAAGCGAGAATTCTAAATATTTTTTGACATGGATTACCTGAGTAGTTTGAACCACAGAACTAGAGTGAGCCATATACAAGTGGGCTATGTAGTGTGGCTGGATTCCCCATAAGGTTTCCTTAAACTGAATTTTGACGAGGCATCCAAACGAAACCTAGGAAAGATAAGGGATGGAGGGATCATTCGGGATTGAAGAGGTAAAATCTAAAAACTATATCTCATCGATATGGAACAAACTTCAAACAATGCAGTAGAATTCTAGGCCCTGGAGCATGGGTTGGAAACGTTGCACAAAGAAGGAATGGTGAATGTGATAGTTGAAGGGGATTTTGCACTATCTATCCACGTGACACTTCGATTGCAATGTGACACATAACTGAGAAAAGTCACGAAGAATTGGTGCCTCACCCAGTTAATCCAACAGATTAAAAGGCACATGGAGGGGCTGAAAACTATGGAGTTCATCTTGGTGCATCACTTTGATAATGCATTAGCAAAAATGGTGTAAATTGTAAGGGTACAGGGTACTAGATTGATAACTAAGGTGGCATGGGAGGACATGTCGGAGGGTCAGATAAAGGAATATTGTCAAACTCTAGCAGAGTGAGATTACTGCACATAAGGAAGGTGGGGAGACACACAAGGGGTGGGTTTAGATTTGTTTAGAGACCTAGCTAATGATGTGAATGAATAATGTTTATTATGGTAAGACAAGTAGAAACTCTTAGGGAGATGAGAAGGTGTACACATTTAAAAGATACAAAAGAGTTGATGGTTTGTAATAGGAGAGAATGGAATTTGGCTTCAAAAAATTGTTTGTTTGAGTGCCACATTAATTGGAAAAGGTTGCCTGCAAAGTGTAGAAGTACGAAGTTCAGAGGGAAGTACTAGAATAGGAGCATGGTGATAATGATTCTTCATAAACTAATGGAAGGGGAAAATGAGAAGGAATATTCCCCTAGACTCATACAATTGTACTGTAACATTGTTCAAATCCAAAAATTATTGAAAACAAATGAGGAAGGTGCTTAAGGGACAATGCAACACAACTTGTTTTGGTTGTTTCCTTTATATGAAGAGGTTGCACAACACTAAGGATGCATAGAGATAAGGTCAGCAGGTAGAAGGGGGTGTTACAGTGAATGGGAGTCCATTATGTTGACAATTAGCACTTCCAAAACTGCAGTGGATAAGGGAGGAAATGTTGGAGGCAGGCTGAGGGGAATACCTCACATGAAGGCTCAAATTTCAGTGACAGTTAAGAGGAAGAGGATGGAGAATGCGACGAGGGAGGTTGTAATAAATTGCCAAGCAAATATCCCGGACAAAGGGAAAGAAATAATGGAAATTTTGGAGAATGATGTTAGGCATCTGCTAAGGGCTATTCCAGATGACAAAATTGAAGAAGAAATTGATTGGATTATAGACACTATAAAATTTTGAATGCGCATGATGGTGTATCATAAAACATAGGATGCAATGTGGCATGTTAAATCCTTAGTGGGGAAGCCGGAGGCAAAGGTGACTGACAGAATAACTAAGAATAAAATGGAGAACCAACTCTAGTTAAAGGTGATTGAGCAAACACTGAGCTATAGAAGAGACCCTGAAAGCGGTGGTGAATATAGAGTGATTTCAAGATGACATGATTGGAGACATGAATAATATGTTCTCCATCAACCTGAAATATATCTATAACCTAGATATCATGCTAGGGCAAGAAAAAAGAAGTTTGACCTATTTGGGGAAATATCATGCAAGGGAGACTATAGGAGTAGGCACTTGTTAACAAGTGACTCAAGGAGTGGGGCTTGAATCGACAATAAATCCATCAGAGGGAGCAACACATATGTTTGAAATAGGTGTGGCGTAAAAAACACCAATGCCTATTGTCAAATGATTATGGCCCTATCCAGTTTTTTTCTTAGTTTAGTCGCATGGATGCTTAGGCCATATAGTAGTTAGAGTGTGCTATCTAGGTCTGTAGCTTCAGAATATATAGACTTAATGATAGAAAAACTGATATTAAGCTATAAATTGATAGTTAGTACTAGTAAAAAAAATTAATTTTGTAGATATGTTTAAGGGATACTAGAGATAGAAAAACCTTATGGCATGTCTAGTTAAATGTCTGGTCAAGACTATCTTTTACTGTAGCTAGCTTAGTTTCCAATATTGCAGGCCAACTACTTTTTTGTACTCCATGGTTTTCTATTAATATAAGGTTTCTCTACTGACTTACAAGAAAAAAGAACCTATAAGATGGGGAATCAAAAAATATGGTGATCAACAATAGTAAACTGTAGTTACATTATACTATTACCAAAATATAAATATAAAAAAATCGATAATTATATATATAAATAATATAATTGATTATAAAATTGCATCTAGTGATTATAAATTTGGTATACTTAGTATATGTCCAAAGTTAAAACGGGAAGGAACTTTATAAATGAGGACATCATTTTAGCAAATCAAGTCGAATTAAGGGGTTTGAAAGGTAAAGGAAGCTATAAAGGAAGCTCATTGAGCAATCATTGGAAATAGAAAACCTATTATAAGCGGCATGGACAGAAACAAAAATAATAAATATCAATTCAAAACACTTTCCATCCACTTTTGGAACTGTATGGTTTTCCATAACATAAGGATCCTACGTTAAGTTGGGCCTCCAATGAAATTGGTATTAACCTTGTAGCTAAAACATGTGAGAATCATGAGTTTAAGGTCCCTTGCATAGATCAATTCATTTCGTGGTCAACAAGGAACAAGAAATTCTCTCGCAAAGGAATTAAACAAATAACATGCTATATAGAAAAAAATACTTCTCGTCACACTAAAACTAATAAAATAGAGACTCTTAATTGTTATATTTGGATCGAAATATCTGACATTAATGCTAAGAGGCTTTATATCACAAATGTTTATTTCATACATATCGTCTCTAGCTTCATAAGAAGATCGATCTAGATAAGAACTATCCTTATAATACCCTCAGATAGAATATCAATAGTTTAATAAGTGAACGTAATATCCTCTTGTTACGAGACTTTAATGCTACAACCAAAACTAACCAAGTTATTCTTCTAAGCAATGATTCTAACCCTAATCCTTTTTTGTTAGATCATGACCTTGATTTAGCTAGTAGCTGCAAAAGAAATTTTGGAAACTTAATTGATAATTTATTTGGTACCAAGTTAGTCTAACTTTGTAGTTCTCAAGACCTTATAATTTTCAATGGTGGAATCAAGTGAAAAAAAACAACCATATCACTTCTATTCATTAGCTTTCCAGTAGTTTTGTGGAATATAATGTGATATCTAATATTACTATTTCCAGCCAAATTATACATTTTGACCTCTTGATGGAAAGATAATTTTTTCTCTAAACTTTCCCATGCCAAATAGTCACATGCAAGAGAATTGTGAGAGTAAAAAGAACCTACCTTTTGACAAAAGTAAAAGTGAATCTCTTCTTAAAGGTTTTAAATATGTATTTATGCCTCTTAACTTATAAGGATAACATTCAAAACCTTTATCAAATTTTACTACAACCCTGTAAACTTTCATTAACAAGTTCTCTACTATGGTGCAATATGAAAATAATAATAGAGCTACAAACCCTTGGTATAATAATGATTGTAATATTTCTATAAAAGAAAGTAGGGATGCGCATAATGGAACATTCAAAATTGATAATATAAATACATACAAATCTCATAATAAAAGGGAAAACCATACTATAGAAATAGAAGGTAAGAAAAAATATTCTACCTATCTAAATTTGATCATAAAATGTTTTGGAGGAAAATTATAATTCTAAAACTAAAGGAAGTATCTTGATTCCATTGAACAACTAAAATTATTAGCTTAAAAACCTTTATGAATCTCCTAATTCTATGGAAACCATTTTGAATTCCCATATGGACGATGGCCTTTTTATTTGGATGATACTGAGCTTGCATTTAGGTAGCTCATCAATGGGAGAGCTAAAGATATTGAAAGTTGTCATGTAAAATTTTGAGAATGGGAGGGCACATCCTCATCCCTCACATACACTGAATCTTTAGTTCGGATGTGCAACAAGGTTTTCACTAAAACTTAGATTCAGAGCCTAATTGTTACTATATTTAAAAGTTGGGATAAAATGATTTGATCTAATTACAAGACCATTATGATTAGCCAAATTTAAGCAAATTTGTATGGAATTATTTTGGAAAATATGATTAACCTATGATTTAAAATCCATAGTAAGAGATCTGAAGGCCAAGCTTGGTTTAGGAGATATCATTCAACTATGGAATATATTGTTATTGATAATATCCTCACAAAGGAACACTAGAAAAATAAAACTGTTCTATTTATTTGTTTCATTGATATTAGAAAATATTTTGACATTGTTCCTAAGACAAAGCTATGGAAGAGGCTAGAGGAGATAATGGGACCTCCTGAGTTAAGGTTTATTTTGACAAGGTTATATGATAATGTTATCACCAAACTTAGGATGACTAATTATTAGATGGAAGAAATTAAAAGCAATATCATATTCAAGCAAGGGTCTCCCTTATCACCTACTCTTTTGGCATATACATTGATAAACTCTAAGAGCGTTCCTAAGATGTAGGGTATGTTGAACCCACACTCACTTGTATAATAATAAGTCTTCTCCTTTACGTTAATGATATTTTTCTTTTAATGAGGAGACATTATGATCTTGGAAAGAAACTAGTAATCCTTTAAGATGAGTATGACTAGTGATACTAACATAAATAAAGTTATGATAACTAAATAAAAAAATATCACATTTGATAATTTCATGTATGACAACATATAGTTGGAGGGAATTATTTCATACAAATAAAATTGAGTAAACTTCCATACCAAGATAAATTAGAATTATAGAATTGAGAAAAGCATAAATCATGGATAGAAAGTTTACTATGGGATTGAAAAAAATTGTCTATTAGAAAATCTTTAGATATGGAAATAAGAACAAAGAAAAAAAACTCCTCCTTGAGACTCTTGTGACTCCTATTATTTTATCCGTATATGAGGTACATGTTCGAAATATCTCTAGAAATTTTGGAGGATGATGTAACATATCCAAAAATTAATTATAATCTACAATATCAATATTAAAGGAAATACTACCTATCCTATCCTCTTTATTGAAGAAATATTTCCTGCCATTGAAATAATAGCTACGAATAGGTATGTTTTGTATAAAAAGAAGTTATACAACATATAAATCAATAGGTTTCCTCAATATGCTTCTATATCTACCCAAAATCCCCACCTTCAGCTCAAGAGATGATACTATAAGGATGCCCAATATTGGCTAAACTAGTGGAGCATAAAGGAGGAGATCATTATGCACAAGAAATAAAGTGTTAAAATTATTATTAATTCATAATTTAAGGAGAAATGATTTGGTGATAATGAGTTTGAGGGAAATAGGAATCTAGTATATTATAAGGAGGTGATCAACCCCAATTTAAAAAATAAAAATGTATGTATCTGTCTTGATGAGATTTAAGATAAAAGTGAAGACAACTAAGACAAGAACTAATTCTCATGAGCTTCCACAGTGAAAATTTGATGTTGGTAAATTGACAAAACAACATGGGATGAAAGAGTATGTCATATTTGTGATATTAAGAGGGTGGAGTATGGAAATCACGTTCTCTTGGATTGTCCATCATATACTCACATTTGATCTGATTTTCAAAATATATGTCACACTACCTGCATTCTTGACCTTAAGTTAGAAAAACTATGGTGATCTTGGAACACTTCTCTCATTAGCTTTTGAGCATAGAAAAAAATGCTAAATAATTCCAATTCATTTCTTGAATTCTTAAGGTTTTTTAGACAACATAGGACCTAGAGGATATTAATCATCATCATTGTCATTGAAATTACACTATAATGTTAGTATGAAACCTAAAATACCACATTTTTCAAAAATAGAAGAGTCGTTGGATAAATACGTTTGAAAAAGGAATTCCCAATATTATATGAAATCCATGAAAGCTATAATAATAATAATACTAATAAATAAAAAAGAAACCACTAGAGATCATATGAAAGAAACGGTCATACTCGATGAAATTAGAGGCATGGTAAGCATAGGGTTCTTAAGGGTTTAATCCATTATCTTATCATGCAACCTATCTGAGATGAATAAGGCATGCCATGAAATGAATGTCCATAACAACAATGAAAGTAAGAGGAGGATATTATGCTATAATTGAAACTAGAATTTATGTGCCTTTATTTTTGTGAGATCCATGATGAGAAGATTTTACAAATGTGTTGGATTGAAACATAGTTTTGGCATAGGCTTAATATAATATTCAATAATGATTTTGAAAGAATAGAAGACATTCTAAATGAGGAAGTAATTTCTAGGGAATATAGAAAATTAGTAAATGTCGTAATAAAAAACTATACCGAGATCAAATCTTTGTTAAATACATTGTCCATGTTCCAACAACTCTTGGTGACTTGTTGTTAAGTAGCCAATGACTTTTCCAATGGTGGTGTTGAGTCTATACATTTATCAAGGATGAGAATACCTTCATTCACCACCAGATTGGAATAATATCCTCATATTAATGTTCTCTATCTCAAAACATCCTTTCATTAAATTTCAATTAATAGACATAATTTATAGTAAAAAAAAGCATAAATTCTAATTCTATGCATTTATATCAATGTTTCTAAAGCATATAATTTATTTCTATAATTGGAAATATTGGTTTTTAAAAGTTTGATTTTCAATACCAAGAGTACAAATTTTAAGTAATTCCAAACCCAAAAAGTTCTACCTTTGATTCAAAAATTGTGATTTTAAATTCCAAAATTGTGATTTTTTATTTCGAAAATGTGAATTTTGAATACAAAATTGTCAATGTTAATTCCACCAGTGTCAATATCTAATTTTTGCAATGTGTTTTTATATCTCAATATGTTGAATTGTTTTCCTTATTGTGTATATAACATCAAAATCCAAGATTAAGTAAAATGGTGATGATCTATTAATTATCGTGGATATTCCACTATAACATACAATATTATAAAATATTTTATTATCTAGGAGACATTATGATCTTGGAAAGAAACTAGTAATCCTTTAAGATGAGTATGACTAGTGATACTAACATAAATAAAGTTATGATAACTAAATAAAAAAATATCACATTTGATAATTTCATGTATGACAACATATAGTTGGAGGGAATTATTTCATACAAATAAAATTGAGTAAACTTCCATACCAAGATAAATTAGAATTATAGAATTGAGAAAAGCATAAATCATGGATAGAAAGTTTACTATGGGATTGAAAAAAATTGTCTATTAGAAAATCTTTAGATATGGAAATAAGAACAAAGAAAAAAAACTCCTCCTTGAGACTCTTGTGACTCCTATTATTTTATCCGTATATGAGGTACATGTTCGAAATATCTCTAGAAATTTTGGAGGATGATGTAACATATCCAAAAATTAATTATAATCTACAATATCAATATTAAAGGAAATACTACCTATCCTATCCTCTTTATTGAAGAAATATTTCCTGCCATTGAAATAATAGCTACGAATAGGTATGTTTTGTATAAAAAGAAGTTATACAACATATAAATCAATAGGTTTCCTCAATATGCTTCTATATCTACCCAAAATCCCCACATTCAGCTCAAGAGATGATACTATAAGGATGCCCAATATTGGCTAAACTAGTGGAGCATAAAGGAGGAGATCATTATGCACAAGAAATAAAGTGTTAAAATTATTATTAATTCATAATTTAAGGAGAAATGATTTGGTGATAATGAGTTTGAGGGAAATAGGAATCTAGTATATTATAAGGAGGTGATCAACCCCAATTTAAAAAATAAAAATGTATGTATCTGTCTTGATGAGATTTAAGATAAAAGTGAAGACAACTAAGACAAGAACTAATTCTCATGAGCTTCCACAGTGAAAATTTGATGTTGGTAAATTGACAAAACAACATGGGATGAAAGAGTATGTCATATTTGTGATATTAAGAGGGTGGAGTATGGAAATCACGTTCTCTTGGATTGTCCATCATATACTCACATTTGATCTGATTTTCAAAATATATGTCACACTACCTGCATTCTTGACCTTAAGTTAGAAAAACTATGGTGATCTTGGAACACTTCTCTCATTAGCTTTTGAGCATAGAAAAAAATGTTAAATAATTCCAATTCATTTCTTGAATTCTTAAGGTTTTTTAGACAACATAGGACCTAGAGGATATTAATCATCATCATTGTCATTGAAATTACACTATAATGTTAGTATGAAACCTAAAATACCACATTTTTCAAAAATAGAAGAGTCGTTGGATAAATATGTTTGAAAAAGGAATTCCCAATATTATATGAAATCCATGAAAGCTATAATAATAATAATACTAATAAATAAAAAAGAAACCACTAGAGATCATATGAAAGAAACGGTCATACTCGATGAAATTAGAGGCATGGTAAGCATAGGGTTCTTAAGGGTTTAATCCATTATCTTATCATGCAACCTATCTGAGATGAATAAGGCATGCCATGAAATGAATGTCCATAACAACAATGAAAGTAAGAGGAGGATATTATGCTATAATTGAAACTAGAATTTATGTGCCTTTATTTTTGTGAGATCCATGATGAGAAGATTTTACAAATGTGTTGGATTGAAACATAGTTTTGGCATAGGCTTAATATAATATTCAATAATGATTTTGAAAGAATAGAAGACATTCTAAATGAGGAAGTAATTTCTAGGGAATATAGAAAATTAGTAAATGTCGTAATAAAAAACTATACCGAGATCAAATCTTTGTTAAATACATTGTCCATGTTCCAACAACTCTTGGTGACTTGTTGTTAAGTAGCCAATGACTTTTCCAATGGTGGTGTTGAGTCTATACATTTATCAAGGATGAGAATACCTTCATTCACCACCAGATTGGAATAATATCCTCATATTAATGTTCTCTATCTCAAAACATCCTTTCATTAAATTTCAATTAATAGACATAATTTATAGTAAAAAAAAGCATAAATTCTAATTCTATGCATTTATATCAATGTTTCTAAAGCATATAATTTATTTCTATAATTGGAAATATTGGTTTTTAAAAGTTTGATTTTCAATACCAAGAGTACAAATTTTAAGTAATTCCAAACCCAAAAAGTTCTACCTTTGATTCAAAAATTGTGATTTTAAATTCCAAAATTGTGATTTTTTATTTCGAAAATGTGAATTTTGAATACAAAATTGTCAATGTTAATTCCACCAGTGTCAATATCTAATTTTTGCAATGTGTTTTTATATCTCAATATGTTGAATTGTTTTCCTTATTGTGTATATAACATCAAAATCCAAGATTAAGTAAAATGGTGATGATCTATTAATTATCGTGGATATTCCACTATAACATACAATATTATAAAATATTTTATTATCTAGTTTATTACCTTAGATATCATATTTAATATTACTATCATTGTGCTCAAATGTTTGGAAATAACTAAAACTAAAATGAAATAAAGATGAAAATGAACACACCATCTAAGCGAATGAAAAAAGGGCATCACCTCAAAAACCAAATATGGGAGAAAACAAAGATAGAATGTGAAACCTATGCTTTTCTCTTCTTTTTTGAATTGTGTAATTGAAGTACAAATAAAGGGCTAGCCGCTAGGGAGTTTCCATGAACATTGTGGCTTGAATGTCTTTTATAAAATATTTAAATATATTGTAACACCCTCCTCCGACATTTACCCACGTTAACTAGCCTAGTAGGGTAAACATTTGACAGAGATACTATGATATGATTCAACCTCCTAGATCACCTTAAGGAAGTGGAGTCGATAAAACCAAAACCTTATTGCCCTCCCTTTGGTGTTATAGGACCCCCAAGGGCTAAACCACCCTTCCTAGTGCATAGACCCCAAATTAAACCTTTGCTTTTATGTTCTACACTCTCAGATGCTGACACCACACTACTTTAATTTGACTGTAACCCTCTAGTTGCATGTACAAGCCTGCAAGGTAGCGACTGTAGTATTTTTCACATAGTCTTGTCCCTACAACTGCGAGATTTAAAGAACTTTTTAAGGGCTACCATCCATATGACTATCCAGATTTTAATAAAACTCTCATAGATGATAAATGCCATAGTAACAAAGCCTTGCATACAAAACATAGACAAGAACTTGACCTAATTAGGACTAACCATGATAGACATTTTGTCAAACACATCATGAGTGTTAGGGCCCAACCCAATCCCTTTTATATATGTAATTATCCCAATGGGCTCAATCAGATTCATAATTATTTAGTGAGTCAATAAATCATGTGTTAATAATTTTACGTGTTTGAATCAGATTAGAGTAAAGGGACCATAGTTAGTTGTAAATGGGCCATAGCTAATAAATAAATTTGTTAACTCATGTTATGCAAGGGACCACTAATAGTTAGGGATTTTTGATTTCATTTAGCTATAAATAATATTAGTTGGTAAGGGAAATATCATCGATTATTATTGTAATTTAACTCCTCTTTCTTGGATGTTTCCCCCTCAAAGAGGCAAGTGAACATTGAATTTTATTCTGGATAATAAAATACTTTGGTGTTTTTGTCATTTCATATGATAATTCTATTTTTTGTGGTATATTTCTTCTCATTTCAAGTATTCTGTATTTTTTGTAGGTCAAGAGTATAAAAAGTGGTATTAGAGCACTTTCTAGGGCCAGTGGTATCTCCAATTTTTTCGAAAGATGTTTTTAGTCTAGAGACGCATTTCGATGTCTTTAAATGATGAGATCTGTTGTTGAGCACATAAACCTGCAGATTTTGGGAGGCATGCACATACGAACTACAAGAGGAGGTCATGCTTGTCGGAATCCCTTGTAACCCCTGTGGTTACCCCTTCGAGTAGTAGCACATTAGAAAGAACCGTGCACATACTGCACTGTTGAAAAGTGTAACTAGGTTTGGTCTTCATAATGACATATAATTGTGACTTTTGTAAATGATGTAGTAAAGGAAATATAATTATTTTTGTAAGCCTTGCTTCATGGGTTTCATGAGAAAGTGATTTTATTTTAGATGGCTCCCATTGAGAGCCTTAAGATTTGTCATTAAGGTCAAATAATTAATGTCATGTATAAAGGGCTCTTCTTAAGCATATGTAAAATGGATATGAGTCAATATAGTGTCTAGAAAGCTCTCCAAAAGAAAAGCATTGTCCTCTTGACTTGATGTCGGCCTGCAATATAAAGTAATAGCTTAAGTTGGCTCACCTGAAGTGTGACAATGATTCAAATGGTCGTGTCGGCTTGAATACATGTACAAACCACTATATATAAGAGGTTAGGGGCTTTGCATAAACACGTAGAAGGATCTTCATATATCTCTGAATTTTGGAAGAAGGAAAAGAGACTCGATTACGTCTATTTCAGTGAAGGATATAAGGGAAATTTAGATCCCTCTTATCTAGAGAGAATAGTAACAACAAATAAGAAGTTTTGTCTCAGAAGAAACTTTAGGTGGAATTTTGGTGGCCTATTACTATGATTTTAGAAGACAATAACAATAAATAATTCATATACCTTGATTCAGGTGGCCTAGTGCAGTGACATTATCTCAGTGTTTAGAAGAGTACACTCTTTGGAAGATAAGAATATTTCATTTTAAACCAAGTTTTGATTAGGAACCTTAGTGCTATCGCAGGAAGAAGGATATAGTCATAGTCTCAATGATGTTTCAATTCAAACATGCTTCGAGTACAATGATATTATAGTGATGGATTTCATATTTCTATCTCAGTGAAGTTTTCTAGTGATTCAGTGATGCAGAGGCATCTTGCTCATAATATTATTGTTCATTTGGATGATTTAGGGGGTGATGTTTTTAATTATTTTTAGGAATCTTGTATAGATTGAGTGAGAAATCTATGTGTGAGGTTTTTAGTTGTGAAATATTCTCAACTATGTGAAAATATCAGGGATAATTGATATGTGTACATCTCATAGAGATCTTAGGGATTACGAGATACTCGAATAGGAATTAGTTGAGTAAATTATGGGAAAATGGATTTAGTATAATCCATAATTATGTTATTAATCTATAAATGTAAGACTACAAGGAGAGTGAGGGACACAAGTAGAGCGAGATAAGTAGTGGGGAGAATAGATCAGAGCACTAGATATTATGAATATATATATGTAAATACTATTATGAATGAAAGGATTTTTGTGTTCAAAACTTGTCTCTACGTGATCTTTTATTACGTGATTTGGTTTCATTGATTCTTTAAATCATAGGCTGAATCCTCTGTTAAATAAATGAAATTGTGTGTGAAATTAAAACCTTTAGTGGAGTTTGGCATTTGAGGATTGCCTGGACAAAGGCTTTAAATTGTTGATCAGCAATTAAAAGCAGAGAGATATTGAATGAATTAACAAATCATCATTGATCATTGGGTGGATTAATGATGATCTATTTGGGATAAGATCGACAATGTTTGCTGGTGAATGTGCACACACTTTAGCACAAGAAATAGACATGATAACATTATAAAACCGAGTTAATTGATAAATCAATCATGACCATTGAAGTGATCCCATGGTCATCACGTCGAAAGATGCACACAGTTTAATCCATATTTTAGAGACGATATTTTATGGACTGTGATTTAATCCAGTTGAATTCCAAATTGATCATATTTGTTCATTATGAAGGGACGAAATCCGACAGATATCGCTTCGGAAGATGCATTCTGGTTAGCATAAATTTTGGACGTGATAAGGTTTGAACTATATTTTAATTTGTTTTGGTTCCATGAAAGAGATCGGGGTTAGATAGTTTGATAAACAGGGGTTCTAATTATTTAAATTCCGGATTTGTATAATCGGTGTAGCTTCACTGCATCAAAGTGCTATCGAAGTAGAAGAAGATTCTGCGTGAGGTATGATTATATTGCATATTTCTCAGCGTTAGTATTTATAATATTTGTGTAGATTAATAGCAGAAGAGGGTGAGAAAATTTGCAGTAGCCTAGAGAAAAGAGTGCTCATATGGTTTGAGAGAATAGAACCAGAGAAATGCCAAAACACTGAGCTCAACTGAGAAAAGCTTAGTGAGGTATCATGTAGCAGGGAGGACTTATTACTGCAGAGATTTTGTTGCAGCTCATGAATGTTGGTAAGAGAGCCCAAGAAAGCATGTGACAAGGAAAATCAGAGATGCAACGAAAGCAAAGGGAAAAGAAGAGGAGTCAGTTTAAGAATTTTATTGAGATGAGTCATGAAGAGTGTAGGATAAGTATTACAGTGATGAGAGCAGAGTTGAATATACTACAAGAATGGGTTCAAGGGAAAGAGAATGAAGACCAAATAAATTGATGGAGAATAAGGAAACGGGTCAATTTGAATCTATTGCAACATAAATGGAATGCTATGTTGATGAACAAACTTGAACAAATACATATTTCTTTGTTGGAGAAGGAGAGACTCATAGGAATTGAGTCACAACAAAGAGGATTTTTTGAAACCCAGAAATCCCATGGTGGGAGTTGGTGCTTGAAGCATCAAAAGAGACCGAAAGGTCTGGTATTTTTAAAATTGATAGTTACTCTGTGAATATAGGTATGGTACTAAATAAGAAATTTTCTTCTATAGAGATAGCTAATGACCATTATTATGATCAAGAAGTCTTTTGTGAACCCGAAGGATATTGTGATGCTTGTTTTCATTCCATGAAGTTGAGTTTGCAACTCAATTATAGAAGGAAACAATAGCTAAAGAGACAGAAGTCAAAGAACTTGAGACCAAGGAAGCAACAATAGAAGGAGGAAAGGACACCATAGAGATCATCAATTGTCTTGATGTGATTAACAAAGAGGAATCACTCCTAGAGCATGGTTGAGAAAATTGCTTTACAAATATACAGAATTTGGTTGACAGTTCGAGTGATCATAGTGGTGAACTTTTAGATTTAGTTCTTACTAATCTCAGCACAATAGAGTTACCTGAGAAAGATATAGGTGCACATAGTGAAACCGTTCGAGACTAGTTCAGAATTTAGAAACTAGGAAAATGGGTATTCCATTTTCATAATTCTATGAACATATTATTATGTGAATTTAATTCCAGACTACATGATGAAGTTATTCCTTTGAAGGAGCATCAACAAAACAGATTTTGGAATACTAGAGTTAGAAATTCATTTAGACTCATAGTTGTCACATTATTATAGAAAATTAACTGACATCATAGACAGGAGTCTATGATTTTTTTCTACATCGGGAGTCTGATGCAGGAGCATCCTGCTTAGAATATTATTATTCATTTGGTTGATTTAGGGGGTGATGTTTTCAATTATTTTTAGGAATATTGCATAGATTGAGTGTGAAATCTATGTGTAAGGTTTTCAGTTGTGAAATATTCTCAACTATGCGAGAATATCAGGGATAATTGATACATGTAGATCTCGTAGAGATATTAGGGATTACGAGATCCTTGAATAGGAATTATTTGAGTAAATTATGGGAAAAATGGATTTAGTATAATCCATAATTATCTAATTATTCTATAAATTTAATCCTACGAGAGTGAGGGACACGGTTAGAGAGAGATAAGTAGTGGGGAGAATAGATTAGAGCATGAGATCTTTTGAATATATATGTAAATATTGTTATGAATGAAAGCTTTTTTGTGTTCAAAACTTGCTTCTGTGTGATCTTTTATTACGTGATTTGGTTCGTTGATTCTTTAAATTGTAGGCTGAATCCTCTGTTAAATATATGAAATTGTGTGTGAAATTAAAACCTTTAGTGGATTCTGGTGTTTGAGGATCGCATGGACAAAGGCTTTAATCTTTTGATCGCCGATTGAAAGCAGACAGAGATTGAATGAACTAAAAATCATCATTGATCAAAGGGTGGATCGATGATGATCTATTTGGGAGAAGATCGATGGTGTTCGATGGTGAATGTGCACGCACTTCAGCACAAGAAACAGGCCAGATAACTTTATAAAAATGAGCTAATTGATAAATCAATCATGACCGTTGAAGTGATCCCATGGTCATTGCGTCGGAAGATGAACATAGTTTAATCTGGCTTTTGGATGCGATATTTTATGGACTGTGATTTAATCTAGTTGAATTCTGAATTCATCATATCCGTTCATTATGAAGCGAAGAGTGTTGGAATTATGATACAGGTGTTGTCCTTGATGGAAACTCACTCAGATGACAATTCTTAGTGAAATAGCAAAGAATTACAGATTAGAGTATAGAGAATGAAGAAAGAGAGGTATACGCAGGTTCACCTTGATAGAGAAGCGTATACACATGGGTTAACAGACCAAAAGGAGCGTATAACGTAAACATGTACTTTTATGGAATGAAAAGCACATATATATTGGAACACTATGTTTTGGTCCAAGGTATTTGGTCCATGGTATTTTGATCCATGGTATTGCTCCATGGTATTTGGTCTGAGGTATTGACCCCAGGTATTGGGTCCAAGGTATTGGTCCTAAGTGGTTTTGGTCCATGGTATTGAGAGAGGCCTAAAACTATATAAGGAGGAGAATATCGTTAGGCCAAGGCGTGCAAGTGTGCAAGGATTGAATATCTAATGAAGTGTGAGATACAATATGCAGGTTATGGGTTTGTGATGCTTTTCTTGATCTGAACCAAGGATTCACCTATGTGGATAATGATGTATCAGGATCTTAAGGCTTGAAATGAATTATCATTATCCGATTTGATTATGTATAATCTAGATCTAAATGTTGACACATGGGTTATTCTATAAATGTTATGATCTGGGTATGACTGAATTCTGAAATAGCTGTGAAGTTGTTTAAGTTAGTATTTGCAGATCTGTATGTGGGTTTGATTTGGTAAAAGTGCGTATACAGACTGGTTTGACTCATCAGAGTAGCGTATACATGATGAAATATGATATCTAAATTTGTAGATGGTTCTAGTGGTTGTTGCAAAGTTCTGTGTTTTGCTCTGTGTTCTGGTGACAAGTCTTTAGTGATTCAGTAGAGGGTGATTTAGAGATTGATGATTGAGTGATTAGTTAATGCAATAGTTATATTGCAGTGGTTATTGATTTTGAGCTTCAATGTTGTTGATGGGTCTAGTATGAGAATTGGATGAAACATGGCCTTCAGATTATGGTGTTGTGATCCAGGAGTATCCAGTCTGAAAATTTATGAAACATGGTCCCTAGAGAAGAGAGAAGGTCGTAGCCTTCTGTAGGTTGGAACTTATGTACTGGTAAACATATCGATCAGTACAAGAGCTAAGGGGTTGGAGCTCCCTTCCATTAGTAGCTGGAGAACAAGAGAAGGTTGTAGCCTTCTAAATGTGGGTGACTGCATACTCATATCAGTCTGTGCCAGTACAAGATTGTAAATAAGCTTTTTCTTATATTAAAAGGAAGACAAAAGCAGGTGGTTTTTGTCCCGCATTGGGTTTCCACCTTATATCTTGGTGTTCATGTATGTCTCTTATGTGTGATGGTCCATTCTATTTTTACTACACCTGGTTACTATTTATATGGTTAATGAAGTATTGATGCACTGATTAAAGATCAACATATGATGAATTAACTGAATCATAAGTTTGTTGGATATACGTTGGTTGCCTTAAATACAGTTGTGTGTACACGCGAGTTCCCTTCACTGAAGTAGCATATATAAATCTGTTTATGGAAACGAAAAAGTTATTGATTTGCTAATATTGATTCACCCCCCCATCTCTCAGTATTATTTCCAACAATGAGATCTGATGGATATCGCTCCGAAAGATACGTGTTGGTTATGATAAATTTTGGATGCGATAAGGTTTCAATTAGATTTTAATTTGTTTAGGTTCCACGAAAGAGATTGGGGTTAGATAGTTTGCTAAACATGGGTTTTAATTGTTTAGATTTCGTATTTGTGTAATCGGTGCAACTTCACTGCATCAAAGTGGCATCAGAGTAGAAGTAGATATTGTGTGAGGTATGATTATATTGCAGATTTCTCAGCGTTAGTCTTTATAATTTTTGTGCAGAGTAACAACAGTGGAAGGTGAGAAGATTTGCAGTAGCCTAAAGAAAGGAGTGTTTATATGGTTCCAGAGAACAAAACCAGAGAAATGAAAAAAGACTGAGCTCAGAGGATAAAAACTTAGTGAGGTATCATCTAGCAAGGAGGACTTGCTACTGCAAAGGTTTTGTTGCAGCTCATGAATGTTGTTACGAGAGCCCAAGAAAGCATATGACAAGGAAAATCAGAGATGCAGCAGAAGCAAAGGGAAAAGAAGAGCAGTCAGTTTAAGAATTTTATCAAGATGAGTCATGAAGAGTGTAGGATAAGTATCATAGTGATGAGATCAGAGTTGAATATACTACAGGAATGGGTTCAAGAGAAAGAGAATGAAGACTAAAGAAATTGATGGAGAATAAGGAAACGGGTCAAGTGGAATCTATTGCAACAGAAATGGAATCCTATGTTGATGAACAAAATTGAACAAATACATATTTCTCTATTGGAGAAGGAGAGACTCATAGGAATTGAGCCACAACAAAGAGTATTTGTTGAAACCCAGAAATCCCATGGTGGGAATTTCGTGCTTGAAGCATCAAATAAAACCAAAAGATCTGGTATTTTGAAAACTAATAGTTTGTCTGTGAATACAGGTATGGTACTAAATAAGAAATTTGTTTCTATAGAGATAGCTAATGACCATTGTTATGATAAAGAAGTCTTTTGTGAACTTGAAGGAAATTTGGGATGCTTGCTTTTCATTCCATGAAGTTGAATTTGCAGCTCAATTAGAGAAGGAAACAATAGCTAAAGAGACAAAAGCCAAAGAAGTTGAGACCAGAGAAGCTGTAACAGAAGGAGGAAAGGACACCATAGAGAACATCAATTGTGTTGATGTGATTAACAAAGAGGAATTACTCCTAGAGCATGGTTGAGAAAATTTATTTACAAATATATAGAATTTGGTTGACAGTTTGAATGATGATGGTGGTCAACTTTCATATTTAGTTCTTACTAATCTCAGTACGACAAAGTTACCTGGCAAAGATATAGGTGCAGATAGTGAACCAGTTCGAGACTAGTTCAAAATTTACAAACCAGGAAAATGGGTGTTCCATTTTAATAATTCTTTGAAGATATTATTTTGCAAATTTAATGCTAGACTACATGACGATGTTATTCCTTTGAAGGAGCATCAACAAAACATATTTTGGAATCGTGTGGGTCGCAATTCATTTACACTTGTAGCTATCACATTACTACAGAAAAGTGACTTATGTCATAGATATGAGTCTATGATTTTTTTCTACATCAGGAGTCTGATGCAGGAGCATCCTGCTTAGAATATTATTTTTCATTTGGTTGATTTAGGGGGTATTTTTTTTAATTATTTTTAGGAATCTTATATCGATTGAGTGCAAAATCTATGTGTGAGGTTTTCAGTTTTGAAATATTCTCAACTATGTGAGAATATCAGGGATAATTGATATGTGTAGATCTCGTAGAGATCTTAGGGATTAAGACATCCTCGAATAGGAATTAGTTGAGTACATTATTGAAAAAATGAATTTAGTATAATCCATAATTATGTAATAAATCTATAAATGTAAGCCTGCAAGGAGAGTGAGGGACAGGGTTAGAGAGAGCTAAGTAGTCAGGAGAATAGATTAGAGCACGAGATGTTCTGAATATATATATATGTGAATATTGTTATGAATGAAAGGATTTTTGTGTTCAAAACTTGTTCCTGCATGATATTTTATTATGTGATTTGGTTTTGTTGATTCTTTAAATCGTAGGCTAAATCCTCTATTAAATATAGGAAATTGTGTGTGAAATTAAAACCTTTAGTGGAGTCTGGCATTTGAGGATCACCTCAACAAAGGCTTTAATTTGTTGATTGTTGATTGAAAGCAGACAAAGATTGAATGAACTGACAAATCCTCATTGATGACAATGTGAATTAAAGATAAGCTATTTGGGAGAATATCGATGGTGTTCACTGGTGAATGTGCATGCACTTTAGTGCAAGAAACAAACTCGATAAGATTATAAAATCGAGTTAATTGATAAATAGATCATGACCGTTGAAGTGATCCAACGGTCATCATGTCGGAACATGCACATAGTTTAATGTAGCTTTCAAACGTAATATTTTATGGACTATGATTTAATCCAGTTGAACTCCGAATCAATCAGAACCATTCATTATGAAGGGATGAGTTCTGACGGATATCTCTCCAAAAGATGCATGGTGGTTTGCATAAATTTTGAACGCCATAAGGTTTGAACTAGATTTTAATTTGTTAGGGTTCCACAAAAGAGATTGGGGTTTGATAGTTTGGTAAACAGGGGCTTTAATTGTTTAAATTTTGGATTTGTGTAATCGGTGCAGCTTCACTGCATCATGTAGCCTCAATAGTGGAAGAAGAATATAGAATACATAAGATTAAGAGGACTCATGTCTCGATTATTGGGTGGCTAATTGGTTAACGGTGTTGGTCTTGGCATTCATTAATTGGAATCTCTAGAAGAAGAATTTGTGTTGGTTTTTCCTCTCAAAGAGTGAAAGGTTTTGGTCTTGGCTCATAGCCTACATGTAGTGTCTCTTGTATATTTATGTTAGCATGTTAGCATATTGGTTAATGTTTGATGAAGAAGAACATTAAGAATCTAATGTAAATAATATCTTAATCTAATCAAATAAAAATAATTCACAAGCAGTTACCATAGAAGAGAAATCAACTAATTCTAATGCCCTAGATTTCTCAACATGGTATTAGATCTAAGGTGTTGAAGTCGAAGGAAGGGCATCTAATCAAAGAGACACTCAAGGATCGAGTTTCAAGAAATCCATCAAAGAAAGTTGAAGGTTATCAAAGAAAAAGATCAATATCTACATTGAATGATAAAACCCTATATCGAAGAAGCAATCTACAACAACAAAAGTTTTGATGCTCTAATCATCATCAAAAAGCCAAGAAAACCCTCGTCAAATTATCTACAGATCAAGGTAGCTCAAAGGACTTCAAAGATGAATATCATATCATCTTGAAGAAAGCCGAAACCATAGTAGAAATTCTGATCTGCACTCATTCACTATCAAATTAGTTCAAGTATCTTGAAAGCGATAATGCATTATCATATTCAAAGCTATGAGGATAGTTCCCTATCATTAAAGAAAGGTTCCTCTCCTTTCCCTTGAAGAATATCATCCAAGGAAGCAACAAGTACATCTTCTTCAACTATCATCAAAGTGATGAAGTAGAAGATTTCATCTTCAAGTGTCAAGTAAGTATCTTTCATTCTTTAATAAATTTGGTAAAATGACTTCATCTTTGCAAGGAGATATATAAGTTTGATGGGTCATCGAAATTACTTTCATGGAAAGGAGGATAGATATAGTCCCCAAAGAAAGTGAAGCCATTGAACATATCAATGGATAGGTCTCCTCTGAATTCATGGAATGGGATTCTTATTAAAGGTATCCTCATATAGAAATATTGGAGACATCAAAGAGATGTATATGATAAACTCGTAAGAATAATATCTGAAGATGCAATAAAGAAGGTCATGTGAATTAGATCTGATCTGCACAACTTAGATCTTATCTACACAAAAAATAAAGGTATCAAAGGATGAAGGATATCTTCATAGGATCTCATCTACAAGAGCTAGGAAGAAGATAATCATCATTGATCTAAAATGCATTAACTTATCAACAAGGTAACAAATATCCATGGGGATAAGAAAGTTACCTCATTTGACAACTTGTAGTTCCTATGCAAGATAGAGGAAGAGAAGTTGAGGACAAAAATGTTGAAGGTTAAAGGACTCAAACATTTTCAGGAAAGAAAGGGACGTTTGGAAAATTATATAAAGAAGAGCATAGTTGAGATCCAATGCTATGGAAGTTAAGATTATGGACTTTACAGAAAATATTTTCTTAGAGAGACAGTATCAGAAGAAGAGAAGAAGTCAATATCACTGAAGAAGTGGAGGAAGTCGAAAAGAAGAAGTCCAAGAAAAGAGGAAGTAAGAGATCTCTACTATGTCTAAGATAGTCTCCCTCATAAAGGGTCTTGACATACATTCTAAATCTTATGTTATAGGACATGGCTATAATAAATAATAAGATGCATTATGGCATCATGGGATCATTAGAAATAAGAGCTTGTGACATCACCATAGGAAACATGAAGGATGTATGATATTCAACATTGAAGGATATAACTCTTAGACAACTCATTGAAAGATCAAAGGAAGAAGTCAACCAGGACAAGTTTCATCATACATGAGTTTAGAAAGTAAAACATTTGTTGAATAAGGATATGCGAGATGGAATCCTCATTGGAGGATTCACTGATCTAGAGAGGAAGAAAGTGTTTCATTAGGAATTCCAACTTTTGGAGTTCATGGAATGATGGTATGAAGACATGAGAGATGTAGAAAATCAAGGGGTTGAAGATCTTTTCAATCAAGGAAGATACCGAAAGAAGCCTAGATGACCT
The DNA here is from genome assembly GCA_000404065.3 of Pinus taeda. Classification (NCBI taxonomy): domain Eukaryota; kingdom Viridiplantae; phylum Streptophyta; class Pinopsida; order Pinales; family Pinaceae; genus Pinus; species Pinus taeda. The sequence continues at coordinate 35,554 of APFE030889394.1, read as the reverse complement.
AAAGGTAACTAAGGTATGTATGCTTGTATTTAATATTATCAAGTGATGTTGTATGGTTGCAGGTAAAAAGGATCAATACTTCTATTTTGAGAAGCATGATCAAAGGAAAGGAGTCCCCTCCTATGAAATAATGTCAGAAGTCTTGAGTCATACAAGATGAAATAAACATAATATATCCTCATATCAATTATGAGGTGGTTTACTACAATTGAAAAAATATGATTGGAAGCCCCTGAGAATGAAGTGTGTGAAAATATAGGAAGAGATCATGATAATATGCAATGAAGATAGAAGGCATTCAACATCTAAAGTCTAAGAATATTTGATTAGAAGATCTCCCAGAAGGATGTGAAGACTCTGATGGAAAGAGATAGAGACCCTTGACACAAAATATCCTTGGGAGATGTGTCAATATGCATGTAGGATGTTGATACTTTCAGCAAGATGTCATGGTGAAAGATCATCACAAAGGTGATTTTGATTTGAAGTGTTCTTTAATTATTTTTGAACTAACATCTGGCTAAGCTTATATACGACTTCCAAAGGGAAATTTATAGATGAATTCCAAGTGAACCATATAGAAGGATGTAATGTCATTCTAAAATATATGGCATGGAAGCAGAATAACATGAAGCAAAGCTAGATGGAAAATCTAATGATCATTTTATGATGAGTTGAAGACATTAATGACTCATGGACAAAAGTGATGGATGATATGTTCCCTATGTAGAAGTTCCCCAGAGATGATGACTACTTGAAAAAAAGGAAATTTATGACATCGAAGGAAGGGCCCTTCAAGCAACCAGTTGTTTCTGGATCTCCATATAAGGAGATGCTAAAGGTCCCTAGTTGAGAGGGAGCCTGAGAAAAATTTTCTTACTTGGAAGGAACTTGATAAATTCCTAAGGAGGAAGCTTAGGTACATTCCTTTGTGATTGGAATAAGTACATTCCTTTAATGGAATAAAACTTATTGGTTTGAAAAGAAGAGATAGAAACGTTGTTTTTTTCTTCACCTAGGAAGACAAAATGGAGGATTATGTAGTCATTTGGAATCTAATTCTCTTTGAGGATGAGATAGGGAATCAAACAGTAAGAGTAGTTGTGGAGGACTCATATTCTTGTGGGACTCAAGAGTCCAAAAAAAGAATAGTCTAGATGGAGCATATCCTGAGTGAACCTGGGTAGGGTATGTTCCTAGAGACACAATGATGAGTATGTCTATAAATCATTAGTATTGCCAACATTTTTCTCTAATATTGTGGATAGATAGAGTTGTTAGTTAAGGCCTTTCTATATAACAATGTTGGTTGATATAATGCTATACAAATGAGTTACAAATCTGAATTCTTCTTATGAGAAATTATTCAGATTTAGGGTGACCTAGAACCATTATGACTACCTCGCTAGTTAAGAGGGAGGGTTGAAAGGTGTAACTATGTTCATTCCTCATAATGACATGTAATTGTGACTTTTGTAAATGATGTAATAAATGAAATAAATTTATTTTTTTAAGCCTTTCTTCATGCGTTTCATGAGAAAGTGATTTTATTTTAGATGGCTCGCATTGAGAGCCTTAGGATTTGTCATTAAGGTCAAAGAATTAATGTCATTTATGAAGGGATCTTCTTGAACATATGTAAAATGTATATGAGATAGTCTAGTGTCTAGAAATCCCTCCAAAATACAAGCATAATCCTCTTGACTTGATGTCAACCTACAATTTAAAGTAATAACTTAATTCGTCTCAACCGAAGTGTCACAATGATTCAAATATTCATCTCGGCTTGAATACATGGAAGAACCACTATATATAAGAGGCTAGGCTTTTCACATAAACACATAGAAGGATCTTAAGATGTGTTTGAATTTTGAAAGAAGGAAAAGAGACTTGGTTGCCTCTGTTTCGGTGAAGGTTATAAGGGAAATTTAGATCGCTCTTATCTAGAGATAATAGTAATAGCGAATAAGAATTGTTCCTAAGGATAAAGTTCAGATGGAATTTTAGTGGCCTCTTATTGTGATTTGAGAAGACAAGAAAAATAAATAATTCAGATATTTCCATTTAGCTAGCCTAGTGTAGTGACACTATCTTGGTGTTGGGAAGAGCCTATTGTGTGGAAGATAAGAAGATTGTGTTCTGAATCCAGTTCTATTTACAAACCTTGGTGCTGTCATTGGAAGAAGGATCCAGTCACAGTCTCAATGATGCTGCAATTCAAACATGCTTACAGTACAATGATATTACAATGATGGATTTAAGATTTCCATCTCGGTGAAGGTTTCTAGTGATGTAGACTTAGCATTAGAAGAAGAATCTATAAGACATAAGCATAAGAGGGCTTGTGTCTTGATCATGGAGTGGATAATACGTTAAGGGTATTGGTCTTGGCATTCGTCAATTGAAATCTCTAGAAGAATAATTTGTGTGGGTTTTCCTCTCAAAGAGTGAGACATTTTGGCCCTAGCTCATAACCTACATGTTGTGTCTCTTGTTTAGTTATGTTATTGTATTGGTTACTATTTTATGAAGAAGAAAACTAAGAATCTAGCGTAAATAATATCATAGTCTAATCAAGTAAAAATAATTCACAAGTAATCACCAAAGAAGATAAATCAACTAATTCTAATGCCCTAGATTTCTCAACATGCACTTCCATGTACCAATGGGCATATTGGAAGCCCCTCAGGATCACCTAAAACCTAACTGTAGATAAACCATTGATCATCTTACTGCTATAGTATAATTAGAACAATGCTTAGGGATATTACTCGCACGTACAATAGGGTAGTAGTGTACTACAACTAACGGTACGGTCGATCCTCCTTAGTTAGCTCGTTGAAAGATTGGGCCGAGCACTATTCTTGGACCCTTACATATATTTCAATATGTAGCACCTAACACTCCTTTGTGACCATATTTCCATCCATTATCTAAAGATCACCCTCTACCTTGTCTTCTAGATTAGATCTACCAGTTGGGGTTCTACCATCACCATACAAATGAGATTCAATAGTTGGGGTTTTTACAATACATATTAGACTGTTCGTGCAGTTAGGCTTTTGGTTGCCGTAGTCTAGATCAGATTGTCATAGAACCTTCTACAGTACCAAGACCTGGGGTTCCAATTACTATAGTCAAGACATGATTTTCAAAGGACATTGGGTAGTATCAAGATTTCTGGAATTCGACCACTGCAGTATTGATCAGTGGGTAGTAAAACTCCTTTCGAAGTATAAAAAGAAGGACTTTGAGACCATCCTGGGACACTTGCAAGAGACTTAGCCCATAACCTTCAGGATGACGAACTAGTCGTAGTGGTACCATTCACTTGTAAGCCGCCAATTTTGAGGCTCTCCCAAAAATTTTCCTTGACTAGGATTCAAGTGACCCATGCCATTAGCCTCCTAAGTTTCCCTTTTTCCAGGTAGACAACTCTTAAGTAAGATAACAAATTTGATTGTGTTTGGTATATACTAGGTACCAAATCTTAAGAGATGGTTGTGGAAAGGTTAGGCGAGAGGGTCGGCGACCTTGAGAAAAATTCAAAGCATTCTAGATGAATATTACCAACCAGATCTCACAATTAGCAGCCCTTATAACAAATTATCATAGGGAGGAACATGGTGTTGATGCACACATAGAAGGAGAATCTAACCATCACATTCACTTCCATGGAAATAACCACTCCTCCAACCATGTGATACCCAAGCTAGACATGTACAAATTTGATGCCTCTAACCCTGCAATATGGGTGGCACAAATGCAACATTTTTCTTCCCTTAATGATATCTGCAAAGATGGAACTAAACTACTTGTGGGGTCCCTTTACTTGGACCAAGAGAGATGGAAGTGGTGGAACTGGTATCAAAATTTTTTATCTAGGGTGAGAAACTTTGAACATGTTATCAAAATCCCTACGTGATAACCTTGACGAGGAATCTAATTTTTTGGGTCATCTCACTAAGCTCTGACAAATGGGTATAGTAAAGGACTACATTGTAGCCTTTGAACAATTGGTCATTAGAACTGATGGTCTAGGAGACGACTTCTACTTGGAATGTTTCATCATTTTCCTAAAAGAATCCATCCAATCCCATGTCTGGATGCACTACCAAAGTACTTGGTTAGATATGTGACAAAACGAATTAGATGTGGAAATCGTCTTAAATACCCAGTCCAATCGTCCAAATTTCATTGTGAGGGCATGGCCCACCCAGGATATAGGCCCCACCCAAACACTTAAGGTTCAAAAGGTGTCTCTGACATAAATGGTTGAAGGAAGGAAATAGGGATTGTGCTACTACTATGATGACAAGTACTCCCCTAGACATAAATGTAAGGAAGCATAATTCTTTCAAATTTATACTACTAATAACAACTTAGTAGAGGAAGCTCCATCGCTTGAGCTTCCCAACGAATAAGTGGGGGAAACTAAAATTGACAGTGATCTCACAGCTATGCCCGATGAATCGGTTATACTAGTACATGCGTTGGTTGGCACTTCTTCACCTCAAACTCTAAAAATACAAGGATTTATTAAACATAGGATAGTAGTGGTATTGATTGATAGTGGTAGCACTCATAACTTTATCCATAAGATAGTCACAAAAGTTTTTCATTGCTTTCTATGAGTGGTATCTAATTTACAATTCCTTATTGATGATGGGGGCACCATGAAATGTGAAGGCTGCTGTGAAAATATTAAGCTTTAGATGGGAGACTACCACCTAAAGACCCACATGTTTTCCATTGAAATGGGTAGTTGTGACATTGTCCGTGGTGTTGAATGGCTTCACACACTAGGCCCTATTACAATGGATTTCAACGAGTTATATACAAGCTTTAAGTAGACTGAAAACATTCAGACATTAAGTTGACTCCACACATGTGCTCTTACTATCATCAGCTCACATCGAATGGAGAAGCTTCTAAAAAAGGGCCATCATGGAGTAGTCTCCCAATTTAATGCCATCTAGGCCATTGCATCCAGTACTAATATTCATCCTAAAATGCAACAATTAAGATCACCACTAGTGGGTATTTGACATACTTAAATAGCTTCCATCCTCCAGAAGTGAACTCCCTTTGGTCCTGGGTGCCCAACCACCTAATGACCTCTCATATTGATATCCTTTTTTTTCAAAAAGAATGAAATTGAAAAAATCATCATTGAAGTCCTCAAAGCCGGTGTTATCTATCCCAACATCAGTCATTATTCCTCTCTAGTGGTCATGGTTCAAAAGAAAGATGGAGAATGGTGCATGTTTCCCGACTTTCGAGGCTTTACCAAGCTCACTATCAAGGACAAATTTCCTATTTCAGTTGTTCATGATCATCTTGTTGAACTACATGGTGGTGAATTCCTCAAAGCTAGTGTTATCTATTCCAACGCCAGTCATTATTCCTCTCTAGTGGCCATGGTTGGAAAGAAAGATGGAGAATGGTGCATGTTTCCCAACTTTCGAGGCTTTACCAAGCTCACTATCAAGGACAAATCTCCTATTTCAGTTTTTCATGATCATCTTGATGAACTACATGGTGCTGAATTCGTTACCAATCTAAAGCTCCACTTGGGCTATCACCAAATACACATGAAGGAAGTAGACATTCCCAAGATTGCCTTCTACATGGTTGTCAAGTGTCTACTACATGCTAAGTAGCTCTCTCTACATGGACCATTACAACCTAAAATATTTTATAGAGTAGCATCTATCATCGCCACAACAAAATAAATTTTTGGAAAAGATGTTAGGATATGATTATGAGATAACTTACAAGAAGGGGTATGATAATGTAGTGGTTGATGCTTTATTGCACCAATTTGAGGATGAGAGCACCCTTCTATCAATATCTCTTCCAATACTATATTGGCTTGAAGAGGCCCAAAAGGAATGGTTCTCCCACTCCTCTTTTTACCAAATCATTAATAACTTAAGAGAAGATCCTAATTCCTCTGGAGACTACTCTTTGGGAGAAGAGATTCATCACTACAAGGATCAAGTAGTGATATCCCCGGACTCCACCTTCAAAACCCGCATCTTGGATTAGATACACTCATCTCCAATTGAAGGACATTCAAGATTTCAGAAGACTTATACCTTTTCACATTATTCTTTCTTTTCGACTAGCATGAAAAACGAAATTCTTACTTTTGTAGCTGAATGTGATGTGTGGCAATGCAACAAAGGGGAAACAATCAAGTTACCAAGAACCTTACAACCATTGCCACTCCCTGCTTTTGTCTAAATGTAAATTTCCGTGGATTTCATCACTGGTCTACCAAAGTCAGGCAACAAATCCATCATCATGGTAGTTGTTGAAAAACTTTCTAAATATGCTCATTCTTGTGTTCTACCACGCCGATTTACCCCGACTTTGGTGGCTCAACTTTACTTAGGTTGGATCTTCAAACTGCATGGCATCCCAAATTCCACTGTGTCTGATCCCAACCCCAGTTTCACCAAGAAATTTTGGTAGGAAATTTTTAATCTACATGTCACATGACTCCAACTAAGTACCATCTATCATCCCCAAACTAATGGTCAAACTGAATCAATCAACAATTGTTTAGAGACCTACCTAAGGTGCTTCACTTCAGACAAGCAACATCAATGGCTACAATGACTACCTTTAACTGAATTATGGTATAATACCAACTATCATGAAGCCATTAAGATGAATCCATATGAGATAGTATATGACCAACTCCCACCTTCAATTGTTTCTTATATCCCTAGATTTTCTAAAGTACAGGGAGTTGATCAACTCATACAAAACATTGCTGCCATGATCAATCATCTCTAAGATATTTTACATCAAACTCAGAACTACATGAAACAAAAAGATTACCAACATCATTCCAAGCACTCATTTCAATAATGGGATCACGGATTTGTGTGACTCCAATCATATAAGAAAACATCTCTCAAACAAAAGGAATGCTAGAAACTAGCACCAAAATTCTATGGGCCTTATCAAATACTTCATTGCACAGGAGTAGTCACCTACAAATTGGGCGTGCCAACAACTTCAAAAATCCATTCGGTCTTCCATGTATCCTACCTCAAGAATGTGATGGGGAATAATTGCAGAGTTCAAACAATTCTACCCAAATTGGATGAGGAAGGCTCGCTTTGGCTCCGATGAGAATAGGCCCTAGATACTCATGAAAGACATCTCTGTGGCTACACGATAAAGGAAATCCTCATCAAATGGAAAGGCACTTCTCTAGAAGACGCGACCTGGGAACCAACCATTATTTTTCAATAGTTTCCACAACTTCAGCCTTGAGGACAAGGTTTCTTTTGATGGGAGAGGGCACGTTAGGGTCCAACCCTAACCCCTTTATTTATATAATTAGCCCAATGGGCCAAGTTAGAGTCATAGTTAGTTAGAGAGTCAATAAAGCCCACATAAATAATTGTGAGTGGTTAACCTGCATTAGAGAGAAGGGACCACAATTAGTTGTAAATAGACCACAGTTAATAAATAAAGTAGTTAACCCATGTTATGCAAGGGACCACTAGTAGTTAGGGTGTTGGATGTCATTTAGCTATAAATAGTCTTAGTTAGTAAGGGAAAGATCATCGAGTCTTATTGTAATTGAGCTTCTTTCTATTGTAATTTTCCCCCTCAAAGAGGCAAGTGAACATTGATAATTGTGTTTTGGGATATATTTTTTCATATTTTTTGTATTCTTGATTTCTTGTAGGTCAAGAGTATAACAATGACCATGTAATGTATAGTTCATAAATATGCATTTGAACATAGGGGTCTCATACTTATCTAAGAATCGTCAAGAAGGTCTGATGCCTTCTCGCCATAACTGTACTATCATCTATTAGGTCATTCATTCATAAACATTTCATTTACTAACCAAATCATTATGAGAGCCATAACTAAAGTTTGTCATAAAACCATGATTATAACCACCATATAATCATAATAATAACAATTATAGAACAACCATCAAATCCACATAATAACAAATACATTTACTCATGAGTTACAAGGGAGAAGAGCTCTTATTAACATATCCAAAAGTTGACCAAGTTAGGGACTTGAATGTACCACCTGACCATAGATTGGCCTAAACCAAATATTTGTTTCACCCAATCATCATCATGCCATATTCCAATCATGAATGTGGGACTCACAATAAAACCTACCATGCTTCTTAGGATTTACCGCATATCCCACTAGAACTGGTCAAGGATTTCAAGGCTCGAAGTAATCACCTATACAACCAAGATTTACTGTATATCCCACCATATATGAATCAAGGATTCCTAGGCCAAAACAAGAAACATACACTAACATGATTCACTGTAATCCCACCATTACTGGTCCAAGTATCACTATGCCCTAAAAATGCATGGATGCCTCTAAATCTCTCCACCTAAACCGTGAGGAAGTTTCCTATCTCCACCGTCATGCTTTACTGCATATCCCACCTTTACTCGCCCAAGGATTTCTAGGCCTTTGGGAATTTTCTTGAGACCATGTCACTCAATTTTGAAACCACATGACAATCCATCTCAATTAAATTAAAGATCCCCAACATTCCATGGATATCCAAAAATTTGAAGACAAGGCTGAAAATCGCTATCGCACATGGAAAAGATGATGCTAATGATAATAACAGAACCAAATACACATGCCCATACCATGCATGCCAAAAATAACAAGGAAATCGTACATGCAAATTGATACCTTCAAATAATCTAACTGTAGTCATTGATCCAACTCTTCCTTGCTTGATCTTTGATTTCCTTTTCCTTCGTTGTCCTTCCTTTTCTTTCCTTTCTCCAATGCTAGAGTGCTCCAAGAATTCTCTAAGTGTACAAGAGTGTGAGAGAATAGAGAGAGAGCTCCAAAACTGAATTAACAAAAGTCTAAACTAAAAAAATGGTTGTGAATAGATTCTCCAAAGCCTTTTTATCAATTAGGCCTTTATTTTCTACAATTTCCATTATTTTTCCTTCATTTTCCTCCTCACATGCAACCTGTGACCTTTCCCATTCCTTTTCTCTTATTTTCGATTATTTTCATAAATAAAATTCCAATTAATGCCTCTTTCCTTTTCAAAGCCTTTTTCATTCCGTTTTCAAATTTCCCCTTATCCATAATAATCCGAACAAACACCTGCTAGGATGTTTTCCCAACATTCATCTTCGAAAAATTGTCCAATGACCTTGCTATTATTTTTCCTTTATTAACTTTATTACCTGAACTTTCAACCCGGGGTTGTTACAAGCCCCTCCCACTTAGGGGAACACCATCCTCAGTGTTCAATTACACCTACAACGAGAGAGACCATTGAAGACCAGAACATACTACCCATGGAGATTTATAACTTAGGTTGATGTAGTATTTATAGTGAACAACCTACTAAAGAAAACACCAACATGATAAAACATAAGAACTTGACACCCATGCTGCTTATTGGAGCTTTATAACACAACTCGTTGTGGTATTTACAATGACAACCATACATAAATATGTACATATACCAAACCTCATTTTCCTTCACTGACAAATAATGAAGCATACATGGTCCGCATCTGATTTACCATCTCCCATGTAACTTCATTTGGCACAAAGTTCTTCCACTGCACTTTAACCTCCTCAGCTGCTTGATTTCCTAGCATGAGCATATTTGTCTACAAAATACATTGATTTTCTATCTTGAATTCTCCTTCTAGCTCCACCTGCAAATGGACCAAACAATAACATGATCTACATCCTTTACATATGTTTAAGCAACGAAACATGGAAAACATCATGGACTTTCACTATTAGAGGCAATGAAAGTCTGTAGGCCACTGGTCCAATCTTCTCAAGTATCTCAAAATGCATGCAATATCAAGGTTCTCACTTCGCATATGATCTAATCCTCAAGTATATCTTACTGCACTTGATGCACAAATACACCTATTACCCAACCTAAAATTCCATAAACTCCTTGTGTTGATCTGAATAACTCTTATGTCTATCCTATGATACCTTTATATTCTTCTTGATAACCTGCATTTCCTGTTCGATGTCTTCCAACATGTCTAGTTCTATCAATACCTTGTTGACTAGATCACTCCAACTAATAGGAGTATTAAAATTCTGCCCTTTGAGTGCCTCAAACAAATTCATCCTAAATTACTCTTGATACCCATTTTTGTAATAAAACTCAACCAGTGGAAGGTAATCTTCCTAATTTCACTACTGATGCATAACATAAATTCTCAACATATCATCTAGTATCATGTTTTCCCTCTCTATTTTTCTAGCTTCCCGTGGATGATAAGTTTGGATGAAGGCCAACTCTATACCCATTATTGCAAATAACTCTTTCTATCTAGAACTTGAAAGTGATCGTGGCATCTCTATCCAATATAATCTTATTAGGAACACTAGGAAATCTCACTATTTCCTTGTTGAATACCTTTGCTACATCACTAGCTGAATACATAGACTTCACCGAAATGAATTGTGCTACCTTTTTCAACCTATCCACGACAACCATGATGGAATCATGTTGTATAGGTGTCCTTGGAAAACATGTGATGAAATTCATAGAAATTACCTTTCATTTCCACTTTCGAATTAAAATCGGTTGTAGTAAACCACTTTGATTCTTACACTTTCTTTTACTTGTTGAAAATCCAAGGATCTAGCCACAAACTCTGCCACTTACTTCTTCATATTCAACCAATAGTAGAACTTCTTCACCATTGTCAATTTCTTTTGATATATTGATTGACATAAATATGACTTAGCACAAAATTCCCTCAAGATGAGCTTCTATAGCTCACTACTACCTGAGACATAGATCTTGCTCCTAAACTTGATCAAACTATTTTTCTGTATGGTGGTAGTCCACATCCTTATCACCAATACCCTACTATTGTAGCATGTACCTAATCTCCCTATACCTATCATCCTCTTGTACTTCCTATAAGATATGAATCTATCCCATAAGAAATCATAATTGTTAAATGATTCTCCTCCACTCTTCTGCTAAGAGAATCTACAACCTTGTTTTCCTTCCCTTTAGTGTGCTTGATATCAAATTCAAACTCACTGATCATGCCCAACCATATAGCTTGCTTAGAATTCAAATTTGATTGTTCAAATATGTATCTCAATCCAGCCTGATCACTCATTAAGATGAACCACCTACCAAGAATATATTGTCTCCACAACTTCAAAGCAAGGATGATCAGTGCCAACTCAAGATCATGTATCACATAGTTCTTCTCGTGTTCATTCAATTTCCTTGATTTGTAACATACTACCTGTCCCTCATGCATCAAGAATCCACCAAGACCTATTTTACAAGCATATGTACACACCAAAAACTCTTTATCCAAATCTACAACCTTTAGAACTTGAGAATTTGTCAACAACTATTTCAACTACTCAAAAATTATTGCACATTCCTATGTCGATTCAAGTTTCTTCCCTTTTCATTGTAATGATGTGATAGGATATTCAATATGTGAGTTCCTAATTCACCTTTTGTAGTAACCTACTAAACTTTAAAATGCCCTTACCTCATGCACATTCCTAGGAGCTACCCCTTATCTTTTCAGGATCCACTTCTATGCCTTCCTTGGAAACAACATACCTCAATTAATGTACCTCTATCTGAAAGAAACTACATTTGCTAATTTTGGCACAAAAATGATGCTCTCTCAACAATCTCACCACTTCCCCTAAATTTTTTTCATCATCTTCCTCATTCTTAGAATATATCAATATGTCATCAATGAATACTATCACAAACTTTTCCAAATAAGGGTGCAACACACTATTCATCAAGAACATATAAGTAGCTAGAGAGTTAGTGAAACCAAATGGAAATACAACAAACTCATAATTCCCATACCTATTCTAGAAATAATTCTTGTAAATGTCCTCTTCTTTGACGTATACCTGATGATATCCTCGGCTCAGATCAATATTTGGGATCACTATTTCTCCCTTCAACTGGTCAAGCAAGTCATAAATCCTTGGCAATGAATACATATTCTTAATTGCCCCATTCTTTGTCTTCATGTAATAAAAAATAACCTGAGAGTACCATCCTTATTCTTCACAAATAATATTGGTGCACCCCAAGGCAATACATTGGGCCTAATGCATCCCTTGTTAGGCATTTCCTTCAGTTGCAACCTCAATTCTACTATATTCGGAGTGCTCATCTTGTAAGATGCCTTAGATGCTAGTGTTTCCCCTGATACCAACTCAATATAAATTTTCACTTCCTTGTGAGGTAGAAAATATAAAATCACAGTGGGAAATACATCCTAAAACTCTTGTAAAATAAGGTACCTATTTAATACCTCTCCATCCTCAACATCCTTAACTTTATCACTAGAAATATGCACTAAAAATAACACACACCATTTCCTACAGCTATGCTTTGCTTGCATAGTTGTAACCATTCTGATTGATGTAGCCTTTTTATTACCCTCCAAGATTCTTTGTTATCCATTGTAATCCAAGAACTCCATAGCCTTTTCATAAAAATATAATTTGGTCCTCTGAAGGTACAACCAATCCATACCCGAAAGAATACTATATGATCCCAATGTAAATACATTTAGATTCACTAATATAGGCATACCATTCAACTTTATTACACAAGATATTACCCAATGATGAAATATCTTTTAAGTTCCTGTAGCCAACTACACTAACCAATACTTTGCATGTACTTATTTATTCAAACCACCATATCCACCATGCAAGGGTTAACATAACTATAATTAGATCTAGGGTAAGTCAAAATATAAATATGTTGATCACAAAGATTACCATCCATCTTGATAATAAATTCCTCATGGTATTCCTGCATGTTGTCGAATGCTACATAGATCTAAGGAATGATCTGCCGAACATCCCCAACTATCTACACATTCTAAGCATTGTAGATTTGAAGCATACCACCATGATTCTACAAATAATATTCCTTAAGATGACTCTTACCACATTTCCAACATGACAACTATCTCCTACCATCACCTCTATTATGTTTTTCTCCAGGATGAGGTCCATTAAACATCTTGTAAGGTACCACATTCTCTTTTTCACCTACATCTCGAGGTTTCACTCTTTTCATCTTCCATTTACTTTTAGTCTTTTCTTTCCCTTTCCAACCTTGGTAAGATTTTGTCTTATTCCTTGTTCTCTAATAATAGTGTTTTAAATTTCCAATGACTTCTTTCAGTGGACTAGGCTCATTGTACTCAATCTAATCTCTAAATTCTACAAACAACCCACTCATGAATCTCTAAATATTCACTTTCTCTTCCTTAAGATAAGGCACATACCTTAATAACTCCAAGAATCTACTAGTATACTCCTCTTTTGTCATCGATCCCATCTTTACCTCGTAGGATTCCTTTGCTTTACTTTTGTAGTACATTTATGATAAATACTTTCTTGAAGAAAATCTTGAATTAATGCAAACTCAACTCCTCTATCTTGATGTCTCTAACCCATTTCACATATTCCCTCTATATGTTTGCTTTCTCTTTGAGACTAAAGATAGTTATTTTAGCCTTCATATTCTTTGTGTAATCATACAACTCAAAGAACTTCTTCATCCTAAGTAAGTTGCCTTTGCATCTTCTGACTTCTTTAAATCTCCATCAAATGTAGGTGGCTTGGATTTCTTAAACTCATCTAGAAAGTATCCCATATAACGCCTCCTGTAAATATGATAGCGATGATGACCATGGTACCTGTCGAAACCCAAAATATAATAGAACCTCAGTCTATCACCTCTCGTATCTAGTGTATTCTATAACCTACCATATCTGATCATGTCATCCCTATCTGACCTATTCCCTTGATGAGACCTACTGCCATATGCCCCATTAGTCTTATCCTCCTGTCCATGACAGGTCTTCTGTGGTCCTTATCTCTACAAATCTGACAAACTATGATGGACAACTAAATTAAGCTCTGCTTTTTTTCCTAAACGATGAAATTCAACTGGAACATAAAATTTTAACAATTAATTGTATAAATATTGTTTAATTAGAAACAACAATGGATTATCAATTCAAAATAAAATATGTTCATTGAAGTTAATAGCTTCATATGGGCATTTTCATGATGGAGAAAAAGAGAAAATAAAGGTACCTGAGAAGGGATTTCCAAGAATAAAAAAATAATTATATTAAGGCTAGAAGGGATGCTAATGAATGAGATTTTATTTATGTATTGTTTCCTTAAATAGTTGGTACTAATTAGAACTTTGGAACATAATAATTATTGTCATTTGTTTTCATTTCAATGCAAATCTATTTTAATTCAAATCTTGAGTATTGCAATCTTAAGGAATGTGTGTCATAGTGACGTTATCCATTCACATACAAAAATAATATTTTGGAATGATCTAGAATTAAGAATGGATAATTTTTCATCTTTATTTGTACATTTAGAGTGGAAAATTTTTAGGAATTGGTTTATCATTACCATTTTAAGAGAAAGTCCTAATTTAATGATTTGTTGTTTGGAAACTTTTAGAGCCAATTTGAGGCATCAAATGACACTGTTTGGGATTAAAAATTTCTGATAATAAATCGTAGTCCCTTAAAATTGTTTTGAACAACAATAGATTCTAGAAATGTGAATATCACCTCAATTAATATTCCTATGTGGAAGTTATGGCTTCCGTAAATTGACCTATCATGTTTCCCACCATGGCACCAAGGGGATTCTATGTCATCTTCCATTACTCACACATGTGGGGTTGGTCACATGTGGACCTTCAAGAATATTTTAGAGGGTCAAAATATCTAACATTAATTAAGGGTTATGATATGAATCAATCTATCAATCTATTTTAAATATTCAACCTTCCGAACAGGAAGGGGTCTCATTCTTTTTCCATTTTCAAGGTCATATATTTGATCATAAAATGTAGGAGCAAGATCTTGAAGCATGATGTATGTAAGAACCCTGGGTTAAAATCTCATGTAATAAAGTTATCAAAGGAAAAATAAGACCAAGCTCATGGGACATGTATTCCAAGATGAATGTTGGGAAAAGCATCCTAGAAAGTGTTAATTTGGTTTGCTATGGCTAAGGGGAAATTGGTAAAGGGAATGGAAAAGGCTTTAAAAAGTCAAGATGCATTAATTGACATTTTATTTATGAAAATAAAGGAAAATAGGAGAAAAGTAAGATGAAAGGTCACAGTTTGCATGTGAGGAGGAAATTGAAGGAAAAATAATGGAAATTGAAGAAAATATATGCTTCATTGATAAAAAGGATTCCGAGGATTAGTTCAAAACCTTTTTGTCAGTTTAATCTTTTGTTAATTCAGTTTTGAAGCTCTCTCTCTATTCTGTCTATTCTCCCTCACTCTTTCACACCTATAGCATTCTTGGAGTACTCTAGCATTGGACAAAGGAAACAAAAGGAAGGACAAGAAAGTTAAAGGAAACAAAATATCAAACAATTCCCTAAAGGAAGAGTTCAGGTTAGGATACAACTCCCTAAAGGAAGAGTTCAGGGTAGGATACAACTCCCTAAAGGAAGAGTTCAGGGTAGGGTACAACTCTTCCTTGTTTGATCTTTTCTTTCCTTTAACTTTCTTGTCCTTCCTTTTGTTTCCTTTCTCCAATGCTAGAGTGCTCCAGGAATGCTATAGGTGTGCAAGAGTGAGGGAGAATAGATAGAATAGATAGAGAGCTCCAAAACTGAATTAACAAAAGATTAAACTGACAAAAAGTTTGTGAACTGATCCTCGGAATCCTTTTTATCAATGAAGCATATATTTTCTTCAATTTCCTCCTCACATGCAAATTGTGACCTTTCATCTTACTTTTATCCTATTTTCCTTTATTTTCATAAATAAAATGCCAATTAATGCCTCTTGCCTTTTTAAAGCCTTTTCCATTCCCTTTACCAATTTCCCCCTAGCCATAACAAACCAAATGAACACTTTCTAGGATGCTTTTCCCAAAATTCATCTTGGAATACATGTCCCATGAACTTGGTATTATTTGTCCTTTGATAACTTTATTACATGAGATTTTAACCCGGGGTTCTTACATACATCATGCTTCAAGATCTTGCTCCTACATATTATGCTCAAATATATGACCTTGAAAATGGAAAAGAAATGAAACCCCTTCCTATTCAGAAGGTCGAATATTTAAAATAGATTGATAGATTGATTCATATCATAACCCTTAATTAATTTTAGAGATTTGGACCCTCTAAAATATTCTTGAAGGTCCACATGTGACCAACCCCACATGTGTGAGTAATGAAATATGACATAGAATCCCCTTGGCGCCATGGTGGGAAACATGATAGGTCAATTTATGGAAGCCATAACTTCCACAGAGGAATATTAATTGAGGTGATATTCACATTTCTAGAATCTTTTGTTGTTCAAAACAATTTTAAGGGACTACGATCTATTCTCATAATTTTTTAATCCCAAACAGTGTCATTTGATGCCTCAAATTGGCTCTAAAAGTTCCCAAACAACAAATCATCAAATTAAGACTTCCTCTTAAAATGGTAATGATAAACCAATTCCTAAAAATATTCACTCTAAAAGTACAAATAAAAATGAAAAATATCCATTCTCAATTCTAGATCATTCCAAAATATTATTTTTATATCTGAACGGATAACATCACTATAACACACATTCCTTAAGATAGAAATACTCAAGATTTGCATTAAAATAAAAACAAATGACAATAATTATTATATTCCAAAGTTCTAATTAGTACGAACTATTTAAGAGAACAATAGATAAATAAAATCTCATTCATTAGCATCCCTTCTAGTCTTAATATTATTATATTCCAAAGTTCTCATTAGTACCAACTATTTAAGGAAACAATACATAAATAAAATCTCAAACAATACATAAATAAAATCTCATTCATTAGCATCCCTTCTAGTATTAATAGAATGATTTTTTTTATTCTTGGAAGGCCCTTCTCAGGTACCTTTATTTTTTCTTTTTTCTCCATCATGAAAATGCCCATATGAAGCTATTAACTTCAATGAACATATTTTATTTTATTTTGAATTGATAATCCACTGTTGTGTTTATTTAAACAATATTTATACAATTAATGGTTAACATTTTATGTTCCAAATGGATTTCATCATTTAACCTCTACATTTTAAGACTTTATATTACTTATATGTCTGAGTAAACAATTCCCTTTTCCCTATATAACTATATCACACAATATTTCTCTAGTGAGTGTACTATAAGCTTTTTTTTCTCTATGATATGAACCTTTTGAGAGAATGGGTCTCTTGAGTTGTTACATAGACGTCCACTGTAAAAATCATAATTTTGGGGATGTTTTCTTTTAAGTATACTTCCATAAATTCATGCGACGACATTATGGGAGCATTGTTTCTTATTTCTTTCACTGCGAATAGCTAGAGATTGGTTTTTGAATGTTAAATGCTATGAAAGGGAATGTACAAATGCATATCCTCCCAATAAATTATCTTAAAATAGAACGATTGCTCCACTCTTTTATCGCACCCTTTCTTTTAGAATGAAATATATGTTTCTAATCCCTTTCTAATTAATCCATATTATAAGGTCTATCGTTAATATATTTAACCATTAAAATTATGCCAATGTAAGTGTACATTGCCAATATGCAAAGAATGTGACATATTAATAGGAGGGGACTAATTTTCATCTTGAATTGAGATTTATATTAACATAATTAGCATACCATTAGTGAGCTAGAATTTCAATAACAAGCATTGTTTCATAGTAGTGACCTTGGAGGTACCATCCAAAAGGTTTATTTAGGTAAAAATATTGTAGTCGAATGTTTAGGAAATTAGAGATGGACCATAGAAATTTTCATCCTCACATGTTATATAAGTGTTCACATGTTATATAAGTGTTCAACATATCTAGAAGCATAAATATGCATTTTTGGATTAATTTAAATGTTAAATGTCCCATATCATCTATTGATTTCATCATGGTTGTGTCTCATGGGAGAAATACAACTTCAATATTGTTAAATACCGTTATTTATTACAACATACCAAACCTCCCACTTTTCATACTAGGATGATAAGTCACCAGAAAACTTCTCTAATTTCCCAAAGATTCAACAGTAATTGCATAATTAACACTCATATGATATCGTAATATGTTTTTTCCTATATTATATATATATGACAATAAAGAACATGCAATTCGTAGATAAAATAATGTAGATTGGTAACAAAATAAGTTTCATTTATATTCATAGCATCTTTAAAGTAAAATTCATAGAAATAAAATAGCATAAAGGAAATAACCATAAAAATTATCTCTTAAGAAGTAATTTCACCCTCCAACCACATATAATGGATGTTACCTCTTATAAGCTCAACTATCCCAATTCGCTTAGAAACAAATAACCATTAAGTTGTAGTTACAAGTCCATGAGGAGCAATGGTTGGTTCCTATCACTGATTGAACTCCGTCACACAACCCAATACATAGTAAATTTTTTGCATACAAAATTCTAAAACATTTCCAACAACCCAAATCTCTTACTCAGCCTACACACCACAGTGGATGAGATACCTTTATTTTTCTTGTAGTACATAAGGAAGTCATCAACCCCTTAAGGTCTCTAATGTAGACTATTTAGGAATCTCAAAGCTTTGTCCTCTAGGAAATTTCATTCCATGTAGATTCAGAGTCACAACAATCCCATGCTCATGCATACAGTCAATACCATATCATACTTATGTAACAAGCATCCTAGTATTCTATCATAGGTGTAATACACTAATTATTAGCAAGGATTGCCCCTCAATTCCTCTTTTTTTATTTCGAGCGATGCTAGTTTGGCACATGATAATTGTTAACATTTTTTTTCTTGATAAGTGAAATAACATGGTTGAAACTAAATAGGTAAAATGGTTGGATTTCACAAACTCATGGGGTTAGTATGTCTTCTCTTATCTCAACACTGGGCAGTTTTGGAACTCCACCTATATTCTTGGTATGTGTTCCTAAATTTACTTTTCCTTTATCATAGGTTATGATAAGAGCTCTTTGTGTAAAACAAAATAATGCCTTTAAATTTTATCCCTTTTGATTTGTCATTTCCTCCTTGGACATTTCCCTCTTGTGGAATCATAGCCCTAAAACATATTTTCCCTCTCTTAATGTAGAAGACAAGGTGGTTTTAGTTATATTTTCAAGCTACAAAATTACAATTCTTACCAATCACAAGCGAAAAGGAATAAAAAGGGGCTTAATATAAATTACAAAGGAAAAAGCAACAAATATATATTGATTACCTTATCCAAGATGGACTACTTTACTATATGGAGAATATTTTCATATCAAAGGAAGATAAATAATAAGTGACTATCATCTATGTGCTCATTGCTCATTTTTTTCTCATAAATACTAAGGATGGACATATAATTATTGACTCAAGATGCATGATGAATTAGCTAGATTTATCATAGTTTTTACTTAATGTGGTCATAAAATTATATATAGAAGCCATTCCCATTCCCCACAAGACCATTCGATACCATATCCATGCATTTTGTGGGGATTTGTTTAGTATATAAAAAGGAAATTTATAACTATTTTTAATAATAGAAAAGTTTATTGTAATATTTTTTTAATGTGTTGTAATAATACCATCAAAGGATAAGAATTTTCAAGATTACTCTATGAAAGCTTTTACGTGTTCTTTGATATTGTAAGGATCATCATTCATTTGATATAGCCACTAGATTCCTGTGTTTAGTTTAGAATTTGATCCAAATTTTTATATTGTAGCATATCCATACATTTTGTGGGGATTTGTTTAGTATGAAAAGGAAATTTATCACTATTCGTGATAATAGAAAAGTTTATTGAAATATTTTTTTAAAGTGCTGTAATAATATCATCAAAGGATAAGAATGTTCAAGATTACTCTATGAAGGCTTTTAGGTGTTTTTTGACATTGTAAGGATCATCATTTATTTGATATAGATACTATATTCTTCTGTTTATTTTAGAATTTGATTCAAATTTTTATATTGTGCAACCACGAGAATCTAACATTTGGGATGGATGTTTGGCTTACATGCAACATTACTGTAATAGAGTTTTATAAACTTCCACTCATCTCTCCTTTAGTAATTTATTTTTGGTGTTTGGAACCATCTATATTGTATAAAGACAACTTAAAGTAGGACTAGTAACATGAAGTGATGCATTTAAGTAAAATATATCCATGTAAAGGATAACAACAATATACTTACAATTACAACAGAAATGAAGTATTAAGAGAAATACAAGGAAATATTTAAAATATAATTCAAGTGGGATACATAACTTGGTTATGCATTAATAAATAAATTATTTAGTGAGCATGGAAGAAAATAAAAATCCTCATGTGTGGGCAATTTGAAATATTGAGAAAGGTAAGAAAAACTACCTACAAAACCAATATTCTACTAAGTTAATTTAAAGAATGGATTTGTAGAGCCTAAAATGCTACATGTAATATATGCCCAATGAGCATGATTAGGACCAAGTGACACCTTCAATTAATGATTTGGGACTAGATTCCCAAGAAAATTTACCCCAGGAAAATTTTATTAAAAATACATTAGAATGAAAAAAAGGAGCGAGCAAGAAATTTGACAATTGGGATTGAAGGATCAACACCTAAAAAACACTAAATGACACTCCAACGAGAAATTTTAAGGATTTCTTCTTCAGATCCTTCAAAAATAAATATTTTGATATTAGTTTCCTCCTAAAGTGTAGAGGGATGATCCAAAATTTATCTACATATGTACCTTTATGTATTTTAATATTCCATATGTAAAATACTTGAATTTAGGACGTCTTAGAGATGAAATTTATTTTGTTAAAACCTAGTTATCCATTTTAAAAACATTTTTATATGGCCATAAAATAATTTTTTAGGCCTAATACTATATGGAAATTTTGTATTATTCCCTTATCTAAATTTTGTATTATTCCCTTGAAATATATTTCATATAAAAATGTTACATCCACTACAAAGTAACAACACAAATATATCCCACAAGCCCAAGTGACAATAGCCACAATTCGTAATGTATAAGAGTCCTATAAACACTTCTATAACCATCATAACCATCATAGATGTTGCAATAGGGGTTTGGAAACCCTAATCCTAACTTTTATTCTAGCTAATAAAAGAATGGAAGAATGCTTGAAAGGATTGACGTTTTTACTAGTAGCCCAATCTTTAATTGTATGAGTGTAAATGTAGAGAAAATATTAACATTCTTGATAGATGAAAGAATACCATAGAGGACTTTGTAAGACCATAACGTTTCACAAATAATAATGAGGAGTTTCTTCATTCCAAATAATTGTTTTACTTGCTTAACATAAATATTTTTTAAAAAGAAATGAAGTCTATGCTCTTTTATAAACCATGTAGGTATATGGAATTAATAAAGGAGAAAATAAAAAAAAGAAAGCATGTACAAATAGAAAAAAAAAACGCGTCCACTATAATTATAAAACCACAATAGAGTACTAATATAGAATCAAGTTGAACTTTGATATTTTAGGAAATGAATAGAGGTACATATTTATTTATTTTGTAATACATTTATGTTTCTGATGTTAATGATTTTCTATATTGAGATCTGGACTACTTTTAGGTTTTAGGTTTGATGGATAAGGAAGTAAGGTTGAATTTGTGGAACAATATATTTAGTTAGAAATTAATGTAATGTGATTAATATATTATTAATAAATAAAATGTTGGAAATTATGTAAGAGAAGAGCACCAAAGTCAAAATATTTATTTCCAATTGCAAAGAGTTGTGGACAGATAAATTCAAGTTGTTTCTTCCCTAAAAATCTCTTAAAATCGCTCGTAGAAAATATTTGAAATTTGTAGATTTATTATGATGGGAGAAAAAGATAATAATAAAAAACCTAGTAGAGGAAGATACTAAGTTGGGGGTGAAATAAAGTGTTGTGGGAGAAAAAGTTAGGCTTTAAGGAAAAAGGAAAGTGACCTTTTTCAAAAAAAAAAAAAAAAATTACTAAGCTAAGTATCTATACCCATGCAAATCTAGATGTAGTAGCATTAAAAGGAAAAATAATTGTCAATATTGTATATCACACATCTCCCAAAAGAAATTTATTTCGAGTAAGAAAAAAATGTGTTCACTGGTGAAGTTATCATGTTTTGTATTTAATTAGGAAAGAAGCAAAGAACAATAACAATATCGAGCCATACAGACAATAGTACATCAAAACATTTGGCACACAATTTATATTATAAAATCCTCCATAGATTTCATTATAAATAATAAACTCAATTTCACAAAAGGTGAGAGTTATGTCATAGTTTTAAATTAATAAACAAAAACCCCCTAGTTGGAAACTACAATACCAACAAGGTGTATAACATCTCAACCTGATAATTATATAGGTAATAGCAATTGATACGGTGGGAAACCCTCACCTGTTTCATAATAAGGTAAATTCAAATTACAATACCAACAAGGTGTATAACCTCTCAACCTAATAATTATATAAGTAGTAACAACTGATACAGTGGGACAAATACATTGGAAGAAAAACACGTAGGCCACATTAGTAGCCTTTATGCCACTAACAAAGGAAAAATATATTCCCCATGAATAAAAATTGTCTACTAAGGGGGAGGGTCAACATAAAAGATAAACATAAAATATTTCTCCACTCCAAGAATGGAAGAGAGTAAAACAAATAACCATTGTTACATAACAAGACCTGCAAGGAGTTGAAAATTTATATAGTAGAAACCGACCTGTATCATGGTAAGATGAAGTGATAAGGCACATCCTCTACCCTTGGAAGCCATGAATTAAACCCAATACTTGCATACCTGTAATAAGAAATAGAGTATGTGATGAGTGTAAATGCTTTAAGGTTAAATTTTGTTGAGAAATGGCAACAAGAAATTCCAATTTAATTAGTCCTTGAATTAAACTGTGATTTAAAATTGAATTCTATTCTCATAGAAACTTGTACATCATTAATTAAGTTTAATTGACTTAATTAGCTTAGGAATTTAAAGTTGGAATCCTTTATGTAGTCATGTTAACGTTCTCCCTAAATTTTAGGGGTCCAGATTGAGTTTATTTGAGTTGTAATTAGATAACTCGTTTTGACTGAGCTATAGGCAGTTTAACTTTTTGAGGAACTAGTAGAGGTTCAGTAGTGAGTTAGTGCACTAGTGCATCCTCAGTGCTACACCATCTAATTGAATATTCACTCAAGAATAAATCATGCATGTCAATTTAGAGGATGACCCAATTGATACTAGAGTGTAGGGACAGTATACTATCAGTTGTATAATTTTTCAAGTTGTACATATAGCGCATGCAATCAGTTGAGGACCTCAATTTAGATTGCATAGTTATGGAAGAAGGATTTCCTCATTAAATAATGACTAATTACTCTAGGAATTGTGCAAGGAAATAGGGACATAACATGCAACATAAATTTGCTAACTGTTGGTCAGTGGGGGCTTGTGGGGCAGAGAGTTGATCATACTTGTGCATAATTGTTCTTATGAGAACAAACTTTGTATTATCACTCAAATTTCTGATTAATGCAATAGATAGTCGGGGTTTTAAGTAGTGGCTTTCCCCAAAGAAACAATTGTGTTATGTGTCTTTTAATATCTTCCTCTTATCGATTATTGTTTTTATCGATTCTTGGTTTTCACTATTTAAAGAATAGAGTAGATTCTTGTCTTGGGTTTTAGTACATTACATGAGTTGCGAATCTATAGGTAGATTTTCATGGTATCAGAGCTTGATATGTACAAAAATCTACATGGCATCAGAGATAGAATTGTATAAATTTTCTACATGGTATCAGAGATGAAGACATTATACTAGAGGAGATTTCAAAGTTTTGAGTTTTTGGCTATATGTGAAAATCGAATTTGCAATACATAGTTTAGGATCGACAAATGGCTTTCTATAGTTTGAGGCTCGAGTATGCCTGGGAAGGAAACTCGAATTATATAGCCTGGAAGGATAGGATGGTGGTTGTATTAGAGGATAATGGCCTCAAGGAATTCATTGATTAAGACATTACTAAGCCAACAACATTGGATGCACAAAATCTGGTTGAATGGAAGAAGTGTGTGGTGAAGGCGAGGCGAATAATCCTTGAGGGAGTTCTAGACCACATTCTCTCGAGTCTCCATAGGAAGGAAAATATGTATGCTATGTGGAAAGCATTGAAAGACCTATTCCAGAATGGTAGTGACCATAGGAAGTTGGAAATGAAAGACAAACTTAAAAAAATCAAGATGGAGAAAGGTGAGACCATTTCAAAATACATAACCAAGTTCACTCATTGTTGTGATCAGCTTGGAAGTGTTGGAATAACCATTGCCGAGGATGATATGGGGAACCTAGATCCCATAGGGCTTCCAAAGATTTGGAATAGCTATTAAGAATCTATCAGTGGGAGAGAGAAGCTACCAGATTGGGAATGAATGTGGTCAGATTTTATGCAGGAGGAGATCAAAAGGAACAATAGAGATAGTTCCTCATCAAAGTCTGATGATGAGGAAAATCGTGCCTTAGAGCGTAAGGAAAGGAAGGGAAAAGAGAAGGCATCCCATTCCAAATCATATTCTTGTCATGGAGTTAAGAACAAATAAATAAGGAAAGTTGAGTGCTTTCATTGTCATTAGCTGGGTCATTTTGCTACAAATTTTCTACTAAAGAAGTCCAGGAAGAAGTCCTTAGGAGGTGTTGCGGGTGAGGCTTTGGCCTCTCAATTCTAATTGGAATTTACTCTCATTGCATTCATGATGTCATCAATGATGGGTAGTGTATGGTACCTTGACAGTGGAGCTTCATTCCACATGACTAGTGAAAAGGAGTTGTTCAATGACTTGGAGGAGAAGTATCTCCAAATTCATATCAAGATGGGTGATGACAAGAGGTATAGTGCTATTGAATTAGGGTCGGTTAGTTTCCACAGGGAGAAAGGCACTCCTCTGACCTTGAGGGATGTTATGTATGTGCCCGAGTTGAAGAATAGCTTAGTATCAGTCGCCATGCTTGAGGATAGAGGCTATGATGTGATTTTCTCGAAAGGAAAGGCATTCCTTCGACACATAGCCATGGTTCAAGTAAAGAATATAGGGATTCAAGTTAAGAATGTCTATAAGTTGGAGGTATAGGATTGTGCTACTTTTAGCACTAAGTAAGAGAAGGTGCAAAGTCGACACATTGGCAAGTTGTGGCATAGTCAATTGGGTGACTTGTGTCATGGGGCTTTGAAAATCATGCAGCAAATCTCTACTGGTCTTCCCAAAGGTACGCTAGAGCAAGTTGATACACACAAGTGGCGTACTTTGGGAAAATACACCAAGTCTTCCTTTCATGATAGGGATAGTAGCGTAGAGGAGATTCTAGAGCGTCTCCATTCATATGCGTGTGTACCATTCTTGATAGAATCCATGACAAAACATAGGTATTATGTTATATTTTTTTACGACTTTTATCATAAATGTTGTATATTTTTCATGGAGAAGAAGGATTAAACTTTAACAAAGTTTTGTGAATTTAAAGCATGGGTTGAGAAAGAGTCAAGCAAGAAGGTTAAATCTCTAAGGAGTGGTAATGATGGTGAGTATGTCTCAAATGAGTTTAAGAAATTATGTGCATCAAAAGGGATTGAACAGGAGTTGACAACACCCCATAACCCATAACAAAATCGGGTGGTCGAGAGGAATAACAAAAAAATTGTAGGGGAAACACAAGCGATGTTGCATGATTAGGCTTACCACTACATTTGTAAGTTGAGGCATGCAACAGAGTGGTTTATTTGTAGAGCCATAGACCGCATCGAATTCTCGAGATGAAAACACTAGAGGAAGCTTATTCTGGTAAGATACCATATGTTGGTCACTTCACAATTTTAGGGTCATCAGTATATTTCCATGTGACCAAAGTGGCATGGAAGAATCTTGAGCTGAAAACAAAGTTAGGGATATTTGTGGGGTACAAGGATACACCTCAGAACTATCAGGCGTACTCGTCGACCAACACGATGACAATGGTTCACAAGATGTTAGATCTGATGAGTAGAAGGCTATGCGAGTTTCCCTTGAGAGGGAGATTGAGATACATGCAGTTAAGAAGATTTTATCTCCTAAGGTTCAGGAGCCTCAAATTGATGTGGAGCAGCCACATGCAGGGGATTTGGGAGTGGAGACATTGACTTAGGCAGTGTCTTCCAAATATGGGAGAAAGTGCACCAGAGAGGTTGACAAGTTATTGCATGATGCACAGGAGAATGTGGGAGCACCAACATTTTAGCATAGGAAGAGGACTTCACCTTAGAGGTACATTGGATGCATTGCTCTTATGATCGGATGTGTTGAGACAGAGCCATATTCCTTTGAGGAAGTAGTGCAACAATCGATTTTGGGTGATGTTATGGTGGAGGAGTATGACTCCACAGTTTTTAATGGTGTTTTAGATGTGATCCCAAGACCAGAGGAGAAGTCATTGATGAACTCCCGATGGCTTTAAAAGATAAAGAAAGCTACAGATGGTAGTGTGGAGAAGCATAAGGCCAAGTTTGTGTCCTGTGACTTTTCACAGGTAGAGGGGATTGACTATGATGAGACCTTTTCTCATGTTGCAAGGTACTCATCAATCAAATCTATGTTGGTATTATCAGCACAAATGGGTTCAAATATGCATCACATGAAGGTAAAAAAAACCTTTCTTAATGGCACAATTGAGGAAAAGGTGTACATAGAGAAACCTGAAGCTTTTGAGACCTTCAACTGTGAGTCGCATGTGTACTGGCTTAAGAGAGCATTGTATGAGTTGAAAAAGAACCCCGTGATTGGTACATTGGAATCGATAGCTACTTCAATGGGTTGGGCTTCCTCAAGAGTGAAGTGGATGTGAACATATACCACATAGTGGTGGAAGGTAAATTGTTGATCATTTTGTTATATGTCGACAACTTGATTTTCATAGGTGGTAATTAGATAATGAAGTCTTACAAGGAGCAACTTGCAAGAGAGTTTAAGATGAAGCAAATGGGGTTCATGCATTAATTTATGGGCATGGAAGTATGGTAGGGTGATGGGGAATTGTTTTTGTCTCAAGGAAAGTATGCGAACGAGATACTCAAGAGTTTCTGGATGGAGAGGAACAAACCCATGGAGACTCCTCTAATAGGTAACTGGAGGAAGGAGGATGCTACTTCAAGGGAATTAATGGAAGATATTGTTTGCAGGAACCTTGTGGGTTCAATCATGTATTTGGTGAACACACGACTTGATATGTGCTATGTAGTTAACTAGCTTAGTCAAACGATGGTTAGGCCTACCAAGCTATATTAGAAAGAGGCAAAGCATGTGTTGAGATACCTCAAAGGCACTAATCAGTATGGATTCTGGTACAGAAAGACATATGGAGTGAAGCTTCAAGGCTCCACTAATGCGGATTGGATAGGGAGTCCATCCGATAGGAAGAGCATGTCAAGAGGGATATTTAGTATTGGGTTAACAACAATTTCTTGGTACAATAGAAAACAAAGATCAGTTGCACTTACT
Organism: Pinus taeda; assembly: GCA_000404065.3. Lineage (NCBI taxonomy): Eukaryota > Viridiplantae > Streptophyta > Pinopsida > Pinales > Pinaceae > Pinus > Pinus taeda. The sequence continues at coordinate 7,919 of APFE030889394.1, read as the reverse complement.
TTAGCAGAGGCAAAGTACATGGCTGGAATTTAGGCAACATGTGATGCCATCTAGATGAGCGATATTCTGGTTGGTTTGTTTGGTTAGCAGATGGATCCAACCATGGTTTACTATGATAATCAGAGTTATATCAAACTCTATGAAAATGCAGCTTTTTCATGATCGGTCCAAGCATATTGATACGTGATATCATCATCTCAGAGATTGTGTATTGATGTAGATTATGTGGTTGGAGTAAGTTCCCATGGAGGAGCAAGATGTTGACATTTTGACAGAGGCATTGTCAATATGTAAATTCTAGTTTCACAGAGATAGGATCGGGGTAGCTGATAATCCCTTTTCTTGTTGAGAGGGAGTGTTGAGAAATCGCTACAAGAAATTATAGTTTCATTTGTCCTTGAATTAAACTGTGAATTAAAATTTATATTGTCATAGAAACTTGTAAATAGTTAATGAAGTTTAATTGAATTAATTAGCTTATAAATTTTGAGTTAGAATTCTTTATTTAGTCATGTATATGTTCTCCCTAAATTTTAGGGATCCAAATTGAGTTTGTTTGAGTTGTAAATAGATAACTCAGTTTGAATGAGTTATAGTTAGTTAAACTAGTTCTAACTGTTGGAGGAACTAGTAGAGGTCTCGTAGTGAGTTGGCGCACTAGTTCATCATTAGTGCCACACCATATAACTAAGTATTCACTCAATAATAACTCATGCATGTCAGTTCAGAGGAGGACCCAGTTGAAACTAGAGTGCAGGGATAATGTATTATCAGTTGTATAATTTTTCGATTTATGCAGATAGTGCATGCAATAAGTTGAGGACCTCAGTTTGGATTGCGCAGTAATGGAAGAAGGGTTTCCTCATTAAATAGAGGTTAATTCCTCTATGAATTTCACAATGAAATAAGAGCTCAGAAGACAACAAAAATTAGCTAAGAGTTGGTCAGTGTCGGCTTGTGAGGTAGAGAGTTGATCATACTTGTGTGAAATTGCTCTATGAGAACAAGATTTGTATTATCAATCAGATTTATAATTAATGCAACATATAATCAGGGTTTTAGCAGTGGTTTTCCCCAGAGGAACAATTGTGTTATGTGTCTTTGATTACCTTCCTCTTGTCGATTATTGTTTTCATCGATTCTTGGTTTCCTTTTTTTAAAGAGTATAATAGATTCTTGTCTTGTGTTTTAGTACATTACATGAGCCATGAATCTACAGGTAAATATATAGCCCAGGTTTAACAAATACCAATGGAAAAGAAAAAGAGAGAGAGAGAGACTTTTGTGGACTAGTGACTAGGATTCTTGTAGCGATGATGAATCTGAGAAGTTTGATTTTGCATAGTACAATAGTTTGACAATTAGATTTGAAGAAAATGATAAGGGTTTATAGTCTCATCTAGCGGAAAGATAGAGAAAAAAACAAACATTCTAATAATGTACAGAGAAAAAAAATGTATAATCAAATAATGTGCATCAAGGCAATGTGGATTCCTTCCCAAGACTAAACTGGAGGGTGTGAGGGAATTCTCCAGCCATATCCATAGACTGAAGAAAAATAAACTATATATAATATTATAATATATAATATATATATAAATACTATATAATATATTATATATATTATTATATATATATTATAATATATATATACACTATATATATATATAATACATATATATTATCTATATATATATATAGTATATATATATAATATATATGATATAGATATAGATATAGATTTAGATATATGTATGTATGGTATGTATGTATGATTAATATATATATATCTAAAATTATAAAGGAACCCGGCAGGGAGAATATCTCAATACCCATAGGGGAAATGAATGGAAGCTATATAAGAAAAATATACACCTGGTTTTTTTCTTTATCCGAGTGGAACTCCTCTCCGGGGAAAATGATCCAACCCTGCATGATAAAATTATGGCACTTAGCACTCATGAAGAAAAACGAAGAATGAAGGCCAAGAACCCAATATAGTATTGATTTCCACCTAAAATTATAAGAAAAATTATTCAAATAAAATTACAAACGAAATTGGAAATGAACATGAAGAAACTAACAAAGGTATTCCATGACGATTGTAGTAATGCCAAAAAGAGAAGAATGGATGGGTATTGCCACAATAGTTATGCATATAACCCTGGTGCCACCTGAAGAGAAATTTAGTCATTAAAAAAAACACATTCGAAATATCAATAATAATAAGCGAGGTAATCAAAAAAATTAACCTACTAGTATCCTTCAAATGCTAATTATGTTTTTGAGGAGGCCAGAACACCTAGTCAGTGCGCATAGTTGTTGGGCTACCAACATCTCTCATGGTGGCGCTACGTGGGCATGAAAAAACCTAACTAGAAAAATAACCCAAATGAAAAGATAATGATTTGGATACATTAGATTATGGTTTAGGGAAAACGATGGCCACCATTGGATGGGTACAAAAAATATCCTTCATTCCTATATTCCAAGGAAGGACCGCTATGTGAATTTCACATGGGCGAGGAGGAGGTGGCTAACTATAATTCGAGCACAGAGTCCTATGAATGCCATCTCAAACCCTTTAATAGCATTTTAAAAGTCATAAACTATTTAGTAGGGATCACATAAAGAAAGTTACTAACCAATCTCCCTAGATGATCTAGTTAGGAATCACACCACTTAGAGATTAATGAGTAATGTATATAGATGAACAAATTTAGGTCAAGATATTAAAATATATAAGATTCTCGTGGCCATTGTAATAAAGTAAAAAATAATAAATGATACACATATACACCTTATCCTTTACCGATGTACACTATAGAGAGGGAAATTAGTTTGGCAACTGTTGATACCAATCCTCTAAAATAAGGGATAGTGTAATTGTAAGGGTATAAATTTGAGGGTGCGGTAAACTAGGATGTATTGAACCTTAAGGGGAGAGATTAGAGAGATGAAAAAAAACTTGACAATCTTGGGTATGTGACACATGCTATCAAAGCATGAGTTTCAAAAACTAGGCTTACAAGGAACCACCACACTAGAAAAATAATTATGTGTAGAATTGTCAATCAAATTTAAGAATTGACATACTAATACTAGTTGTATTGATTATAAGGTACACATGTGAAGAAGGGTTACAACATGAAATGGCAGACGATACCAACCCACTTGTGGTAGAAGGAAAATGAATCTATGTGGAGTTAGGAGGATGAACTACTCCACCCACAAATCAACTGATAGAGATTGTGAGAGATTTACAACAAGATTTGGTTTATCTCAGAACTAGTAATGAGTGGTTGTTCAAGGCAAGTGAAGAACAAGAAAGAGTGATCAAAGATTTAACTAAAATGTCTAGTCACAAGAAAATAGAAATAGGAGAAGATGGAGGAAAAAAGAACCATTAAAAAAGAAAAATGTTAAGACATATATTGAAAAGTCTAGAAGCTGGGATGATTTAAAAATAAATTTTACGAAAACCCAGAGAGGCAAGAAAAAAGTGGAGCTACAAGGGGAGTTCATAAAAATAAACCCTACCTTTTATAGTGAAAAGGAGGAGGTTGTAGAAGCATGACTTCTCAATATAACCAAGTATTTCCAATTTTATGAATATGAGAGTAATTTGAAGGCCAAATTGGCCATTTATTAATTGGAAGGGAAGGCTAGCCTCTAGTGTGAGGAAGTTAAAAGTGTGCATACATTGGAAGAAAGGACAGTTTCTTGGGATCAGTTCCAAAAAAAATTCAAGTCCAGATACCGAAATGAACGATATTATCACAACTAAGAGAAGATGTTTCATTAGATATGACTCATACAATTATATATGGACAATTTTGTGACTAAATTCATAATTTTTTTGTAATATTTACCTTATATTAGGGAAGAGGAAACTAAGGTGCAAATATTTTTGAACTGCCTACTAGTCCCTTACAAGGAAAAGATTGAGTTTGAAAATCCTAAAACAATGGATGAAGTAGTAAGAAAAGAAATATTATGTTATAAGAAGTTTAAAAATAGGGCAGAAGGATAAAAACCTTGGAAAGAAACAAATATAAAGTGATGAAAAAAAGAAAAAATCCTACTTACCTTAAATTTTTTGGAAAGGACCATTAGTGGAAGAAATTCAGTAAAAGAAATTTCACCCATCTAGTACAATCTCAAAATAGGTCCAAACCCATATATTTGAATAATAAAATGGTCAGCGGTGTCAAAGAGAGAAAACCACTGAAGTTATAGGGGTACAAGGAACCCAATTTCTAAGGGATTTCCTACATAACCCCATATATATTCAAAACATCCAAGCTATCCATGAGGAAACAACAATTAATGATATTCCTAGAAACACTCCAAGGATAAGTACAATACTAGAGGACAAGAAAGAGAAACATAAATCCACTATGATCGAGGTTAAAGGTACCATTTTAAACCATTTTTTTATTGTCTTAATTGATACAAAGGCTAGCTTAAGTTACTTTAGTCCTCATATTGTGGGAAAATGTAAGTAAAAAATTGAAAAATTTAAGACGACATGGCTTGTACGGTTAGCACCGAGCACAAAGAGAAGGGTAACTAGCCAAGTGAAACATTGTCTCATAGACTTAAATGGTTGTTCGACATAAATAAACTTAAATATACTCTCATTAGGGTCTTATGATGTGTTAACAGGCATTGACTAGTTGGAAAAATATGGAGTTTTTATAAACTATTTAGAGAAAACAGTAAGTTGTATAAGTCATGAGGAACAAACCTAGTTAATAAACGGTATACCAAAACCAATATCTATTAAACAAATCTCATCTTTACAATTGGAAAAGAGTGTCAGGAAATGATGTTAATTATTCACAATGTATGTTGAAGTAAACAAGTAACAAACAAAAATACTAAAAGATAGATGATCTACCATTCATTAGATAATTTCATGATGTCTTTCTAGAATATATTTTTAATTTACCTCCTTGTAGAGACATAGATTTCTCCATTAATCTAGTATGAGGTGCAACACTAGCGTCTCGAGCACCTTGTAGAATGACTATTGTTGAACTATTGGAATTGAAGATGTAGTTAAAAGAACTACTCGATAAAGACTCTATTAGACACATTGTCTCATAATGGTGACCTCCTTTGCTATTTGTAAGGAATGAATATGGCAGATTTAGAATGTGCATTAATTATTCACAATTAAATAAACTAACCATTGGAAAAAAATACCCAATGCCCCATATTCATGATATGTTTGATCATAAGAGGGGAAACCAAATTCTCAAAAATTGATTTGAGGAATGGGTATCTCTAGTTGAGAATAAAGGATGAAGACACTCAAGGCAACTTTTTGAACTAGATATAGTCATTATAAATTTGTACTGTCACCATTTGACCTTATAAATGCACCAACAACATTTATGTGCTTAATGAACAACGCACTTATTATGTATCTTGATAAATTCATGTTGGTATTTATATATGACATTCTCGTGTATTCTAAGAATGAAAACAAGAACAAGGAACATCTAGGATTGCTGATGCAAACTTTAAGAGAACATCAATTATATGCTAAATTTAGTAAATGGTAGTTTTAAAAGGAAAAAATACAATACTTGCACCATGCCATTTAAAAATAGGTATTGTCTATTGATCTTGAGAAGGTCGGGGCTATTTTTAATTGGCCCACACCTAAGTATGTGTCAATTGTCCATTTTTTATGGGACTTAGATATATTAATGAATATTCATAGACGAGTTCTCTAAGATGACCTACCCTATCACATCCTTACAATATAAAGGAACAAATTTTGCGTGGATAACTCAAAAATTTTCTGACGATGGTCCCCATTTTAAAAATTGCAGATCCAGAAAGGGAATTAGTTTTATGGACAAATGCTTGTCTGGAAGGTTTACATAGAGCCTTGATGTAGGAAAATTTAGTAGTGGCTTATGAATCTAGCAAGATAAAACCACACGAAAAGAACTATGTAGTTTATGATCTAGAAATGGTTGTTATAATACATTATTTAAAGATTGGGAAACAAATTCACCTTGGTAACATATCATATTAGCTTGAAATAATTTTTCAGCCAACCAAACCTTGATGCTAGAAAAACTAGGTGGATGGCCTTTTTCAGTGAATTTGAATTCGATATTAAACATATAAAAGGAAAATAAAATAAAATAGAAGATGCTTTAAGTAGACATGCACATGCCCTAATGGAAATATCTGTTAGTAGTGTTAATACATATTTTATGGAGTAAATTATAAATCCAATACAGGAAGATCATAACTATCTCAAAATTTAACAAAAACTACAACAAATATAAATTTGAGGTTATTTTTCAAACTCAAAAAAGTTGTTAACCTACATAAAGAGGTTTTATGTTCCAAATGTAAGTGTTATAAAATGGATAATATTAGATGAATGTCATAAGAAACGCTATGTTGGACACCTAGGATATCAAAAGATGATAACTTCACTAAGGAAGGAATTCTATTAGCCTAGCATGAAAAAGGAAGTAGTCACTAGTAGAAAATGGTGAAATTAGTGACTAGGTGACTAAAAAAGTTAGTCACCACAACTTTTCCATGTGAAATACTACCAAAAATTAGCAATATTAAGAGACACAACTAAAAATGACTAACATAAATAACTATTTTAGTCACGAGTTAAAATATACAACTAGATAATAAGTAATACTACTAACAATGACTAACATAAATGACTAATTTAGTCTAGGAAAAAGAATATGAATACCTAACAAAAACTACAATAATATGAATTAGTCATTTATGTTAGTCATTTTAATTGTGTCACTTCAACAATCTAAACTTACAAGTCATAGGGGATTCAAAGGTTGTTTTAGACTGGATGAACAATTATACTTCCTTGTACACTTCTTTATTGGATCAAAGGATGATTAAAATTATGGAGCTTATTAGAATCTTTAGGGCCATATAATTTGATCACATTCACAAGGAATAAAATTCAAGGTTGACAAATTATTGATAAGGGGAGTGGGCAAACACCTCCTTTTGCAACACGACATGACCACCTATATATGCTCCAACAACCTTTCCAAATTATTTAGTTGTTTTTAGATATATCTCACATTTCTTCTTCATCTTGAAAATTGGTAGTGCTAAGGAGAGGGTATGAACTTTCATCAAAGAATGCTCACTTAGTACCACTACCAGATTTCCTTCATGCAACTTGCATGATGATAAATGGATGACATCTGAATGTTACAAACATGTAAGTATTCCACATTCAACTTTGTTGTCTTCATTGTCCTTAGTAACAATGACAGGTTTGAATATTTCCTTTATTTATCATCACAAACACATAACTCTTTGTTGTCCCAAACATAGTTAATATTGTTGGTATATGATTTCTTAATTGTGGAATTGTCTCTTGATGATTATAGAGAACTCTTAATCACCAATGCTCATGAACATGATGAATGAATGATCTAATGCGTTACTTGTATAGATAATTTATGATTCATTTTCTATTTTTATTGTGCTATTGTATATATGCTTCACTAGCATCTCTTACTATATGGTTAATTGAGCAAGATTTATCTTTAATTTTTCAAGTATAATTTGGTTGCATGAATACGCATAGTTGTGTAATTAAGATCATTCAAAATTTGTTAATAATTCATGGTTTGTTTGACTATTCACACACTTATCCCTAACCTTTTACTTTGAGAGTGAGTAGTGTAAAATCACTATTCTTCGTTAAGGAACTTCCTTGCATTACTCAATGACCACGCTTAGCTCGATATTTAAGGCTTCCTCCCAGATAAGGATATCCTTCTTGTAGTCTAAAGAGTGAGAGAAGGCCACCAAGGGGACATTGGGTGGATTTCTTGATGGGTGGGGTCAAGACTTTTTTTTTATGAGAGTGTTTGAGTGGAGATAAAACT
>APFE030889389.1:0-12496 GCA_000404065.3 Pinus taeda | reverse complement strand
CCCAACATGTTTACCCCATTTCTTATTTCTTGTAATTTGTCTTTACATTGTCAAGTATGATTTAATTTGTAGGCACATGCATTCCTGTTTGAGTGAAAGTGGATATGTTGTGTGAACTAGGTAAATTTCCTTTCTTGCACTTGATTTCATATTGGTTTTCCCCGCCTGGTCCAAGCATGAGAAATAATCATGCACCAGTGCACGTTGGTGTGATATTTCCTTTTCTGCAGTTATGTTTGGCTTGTTTTCCCCACCCGGTCCAAGCAGGAGAAATAAACCTGCACCAGTGCATGTTAGTGTGATATTTCCTTTTCTATAGATTTGTTTGGTTGGTTTTCCCCACCTGGTCCAAGCAGGAGAAATGAACTTGCACCAATGCATGTTGGGGTGATGCAAAAATCCTTTTTAGTCTACTTCCCACAATCTTCTTTCTTTCATTAAATGCTTATGACAGGATAAATGTATATGGATTGTTTTTTTATTCCTACACTCTATCAAGATCAGAAACATTCATTTTTATGTGTGCAATTTGATTTAACAATATAATCGCACTTGCAATAACTAAGAACTCATTTTAAGAATTAAATGCTAAGTGCAAGAAGCTCTGATCCATTGCAAGAAATAGCTTCTTTCTACGGGATCTGAGTGCTTTGAACCTAAAAAAGTTCAAGCCCTTGCAGGAAGTAAAAAGCCCTTAGTAAAGACACCATTTATACCTTCTGCATAAAGCTTTGTTCCTACACTAGTGCAAGCAGACTACGATAGTACATGACAGATTAGTGTGAGAAGGAAATCTCTAAAGGAGCAGGTTTAAGGGCCCATCTAATGAGACTACTAAATGTCTCTACTAAGGAAAAACACATACTCAGTAGTTAAATAATAATTAGCTAGAGTGATTGCCCTTTATCTTTAATTCCCTATTGCAAATGCATTCTTCTTTGTTCCAGTCTTAGATTATTTTGATGGTTCAAGTTGCCTTTTTCTCTTTTTAGTTTGATTATGCAATCTTTCCTTTAAAGAAAGTAGGGATTTATATTAGAAAGATTCATACCATCTTTGGCATTGCCTGTGCTTAGTCTCTAAGTTTACAGATCCCCCGGGTTGACAAATTAAGTGTTGAGGAGTTTGCTTAAGTATAATTCCTGCACCCAACAATAGTGTTATCATATAAGCATAATTGTTATCAGTTTGCATTTTGGCTTAAGTTAATTTCTTCATTTCATTAAATTAAAATAATCATCCTATATTACCAAATCTATTTATATAGAATTATTCAAATAATTTTATATGATAATTATTTATAGTAAATTAAATGTTTTGATATTGATAAGAATAAAAACATAATTTACATTATATGTAGACATTTTAGCGTCGTGATTATATTACAACCTTAATCTCAAACAAAAATTATTCGAATCTATTTAACATAATTATTTTTTAAAATAAATTAAAAAGAGTTTAATTTTAGAGTTGTCATTTATTTTAATAATTAAAATAGAGGGAGTGGGATCTTTTATGTTCAAGAAAAAATAACCTTACACTCAAGCTTTCTGCCACTATCTTTTAGTGAGCTTGTGAGTCTCCTTGTTCACAATGACTTTAGAGAAGAGAAGAGGTTGAGCAGCTCCTCGAAATAATCAATGGTGTTTACAATGTCTCCTACCTCCTGCTTGACTACTATTTCATATCTGAATGTTGGAAGTTGTTAACGCAATGAAATTGACTTCCTCCTATCAAGTATAATTATGCGTTTTTATGAACTTTGTTGTTTCCATTTAAGTTTTCCTTTTTCTTATGCCATAGTTTAAGTTGCCTTTTGAAAATCTCTTTTGTGGCCTTTGTTCATTCGAGGCTTAATCTTCATTACAAAATTTCATTATTCTGGTTAAAAAAAATAGGGGTAATTTAATGGCCTTTTTTATCTGTTAAATTTTGCAAACTATGTTTTTGTTCGTTATTTTAGGTATTTTGTGAGTGTTGTATCAATTATGTTCTTTTGATTTGGAGTATATATGAAATTAAAATAGCACCACTTATCATTTATATATAAATTAAAACAAACTCTCTCTATATATATAAATGATAAGTGGTGCTATTTTAATTTCATATATACTCCAAATCAAAATAACAGATTTGATACACCACTCACAAAATACTTAAATAAGGATATATATTATATATAGTATTAATTAATAATATAATTTAGACGGTATATTTTATAATCCAACCATTTTAATTAAAAAATAGTGTTAATTAATTATATAATTTAGAATGTAGATTTTATAATACAATCATTTTAATTGAGTTTAAATAGTGGTTCCCAACACTCATTATTCTCTATTTTTAGTATTTTGTTAAAGGTATATCAAATTAGTGTTTTTATTTTAATATACACACACACAATAGTAGTAGGGAGGAAATGCTAGTTCATTATGGTACTAATCGCTCACAAGGGAATAACAACGTTCAACAATAACACCCTTATGTATATAAATTAAAATATGTCAACACATATGGCATATGGCATACATATGTACACATACCTTCTTCATACCATTTTTCCAATTTAAAAAATTTATTGGCCTCTCTTTGCACCATTGGGGCAATTGCTAGTTTAGGAATATGCATTTGTGGTAGTCTTTTCATATGTGTATTTGGGATTTTTTTCTCTTATCCTTCTCCATGAAACTACCCCTGCCATGAGTTATCAACAATTGTGACTAGTCACTATATATAAGTACACCATCACATTGCATTGTATCAATCATAATCTATCTCATATACATTTATTATTTATATTATTTATCCAAAATTTATATCAATCTATTGTCCTTATGTTGAATATTTGTCAGGAAATGAACTCTTATTCATTGCAAAATACATTGGCATCATAATACCTTATTCTGTGAGGAAACTATGTTTTGAGCACACTATGTGCTTTGTAAACATGGTTACAAAACCATCAAGATTGTATGGTATTTTTCGGGAAATGAGCTCTTAATCATTGCAAAATAGATTGGCATCATAATACCTTATTCTGTCAGGAAACTATGTTTTGAACACACTCTATGCTTTGTAAACATGGTTATAGCACTATGAAGATTGTATGGGATTTCCTTTTGGGTTCCTTGGGTAATTACTAGCTTGATGAGATGACTGATATTCCTTTCCTCTATTAAATAATGTGCATAACACATGCTACAATCATACAATATTTTACTGTGTGTTTTAGTTTGCTCTGATATTTTTGGTTGATCTAAGTTATTAAAATAGAAGGCATTATTTGTAATCTCACCTACAACCATATGCTCCATGCCCATGTCATTGGATTGACCCTGTAGCACTCAGTGAATAGGTAGAAGAATGGGCATTGGCAATGCCTTGTCCAAGCTTACCCTTATTCCTTTCCAATTTGACCAATTTGTTGGTGGATGTGGTGAATGTCCAATCAAGCACCCCATAGCCTATCACTATTGTAAATCCTGAGTTTAATTAATAGGCATTCTATTCCTTGAACTACATTTCACACTTCCCTTTGTTGATTTGTTCTGTGATGGAATAACACATAAACTACATTGATTCGTTGTGTGATGGCATAGGATAAAAACTGCGATGAGACCAAATGTGGGATAGAAAAATAGAGCAAGTGTTGTGACCACACATTCATTTAAAACAACATAGTATATTTTTCTTTCATTCACTTTGTATTTGGTCTTCTGTTACTACTGTTCAACATATGCCTAACCTTACATCATCTTGTATGTGTCTCCTTTGCACATACCTTAGCAGTTTTGAGGAAGCCTTCCAGAGTGACATAACTATGGGGAGCACTTTTGGAAAACTTCTATAAAATAGAGCCTTTACTTCCATTTTGTGGACTATCCACATTTTCTGAGTACATCTTCCCAATTGTTCATTTTGTACACAACTTTGATACCATACAAGGAACTGTAGCATATGTGAGTTCTATAGTGGGGACCTCCCATAATTATACATTGTCATTCAAACTCCCACAACTACTACTAATTCCTCCCAGGATTACGTCATCCCACACATTCCTTTTTTGTGTGACTTTGAACCATTGAGGGAAACTCCATTTGGGATGAGTTGTTATAAAGGTCTCTACCATCGGTTAATAAAAATGTTTTCACCATTGTACTATCAAGTCAAGTCCTCCTCACTCTATGTTTAGCTACTCTTCCAACTATACCTAATTCGTAAATTGTCAACAACTAGCCATTCTTTCAACTTTAATTCTACACCTTGAATTTTGCGGTAAATAACTTTAATGGGTGATAACTTCTAATCTAAGAGGCTTTTAGCAAACTTCCATATACCACTGAAAAAATCTTTTGAAGTCAATTCCATGTGCACTTGAATTGATGTGTTATTCTAGAAATGGTTCCAAATTCTTTGTACCTTCACAGTTCTTTTCACTTGAGGTGATTTGTTATTCTAGAAATGGCTCCAAATTGTCTCTACCTCCACAATTAATTTCCTTTTCCATACATGTGCTCACCTCAATTCTTCTTGCAATCTTCTCTTTTTTTTCCATTTCACCACCTTTGATCTAGATAGATCACCATTAACATATGTGACATCAATGACCTAATGGAAACATCTTTGTAAATACTTATCCAACATCCATGTTATGCCAACAACACCTTTGACAATGGAAACATATTCTAACAATCTACCATCATCTTCCTTGCCTTTTCTATCAATGATAACATACTTCTAACAAAATTTATAGTTTTAAAGAAAAAAATATAAATAGAAAAAAATATAGCATGTTTTAATTGCTTGACGAAGTGAACTACACTAGGGACTAAAACTACATTATATATAGATATAGATATAGGATACAAGAAATAAAACACAAAAAATAATCAATGTTTGAAGAAAATCACACCTTAGCTCATGGTCATGACATACTCCCCTAGTTTATTCATTTATCGTCCTCAAAAACACCATCATACATCGTCGCAAAGTGTCGCTAGCTCCAACGTCTTGAAAATTTCCACGTTGCCTACCTCTTCTCCGTCTTCACATAAAACATCAAGGCTTATCCCTCCATGAAGAGGAAGTCTCCTCAATATATGATCATCAATCCACATTCGTCGCAATCTTCACATGTTGCACCTTCATGGAAGGTTGGTCCCTCCAATTAGACTACATGCCATCGCTACAACATATATCATGTCTGACCTCATCATTTATCGTCATCATGTGAATCAATTCATAATAATCCATCCAACACAACATCTCAGTCATAACCAAGACATCTATTGTTAGAACAAATTCTCTCAAATTTGATCTTAGCTTCTCTTCCAACTATGTCGACTATTAAACTACAACAACTAGACGTTTCAACTTTAAATATGTATTTGAGTTTTGTGGTACATAACTTTGACAGGCAATAACTTGCAATCTAGGAGGATATTATTAGACATCGATAAAAAACTATAGATATCTTTGAGAGCTCTATCCATATAAGTGGTTTCCACTTGCATTCGAGGTTTCTTTCTATTCTAAAGTCTTTGCACCTTAATAATTATTTTCCTTTACCATACGTGTGCTCATATTCATTCTTCTACCAATATTCTCTTATTTTTCCATTTCATTACCCTCTATCTAAATAAACCACAATTGACACGTGTGATATCAATGCCCTGATGAAAACACCTTTATGAATTATAATAAAACATCCCTCATATGCCAACAATATCTTTGACAATGACAACATTTTCTAACAATCTACCCATCATATTCTCCTCCTATGCAACCAATGAAAAAATATTTCTAACAATATCCCACTTTCGCATTGACGGAAACACTTTAAGTAAACAAAAACACATCACCAATAATCATGTAAAGATACGTGTACTTTCCTTTTATTCTCTTATCCTTTGTAGATGTTTCTCCCCCTATGATGCACTTATCCTTTGTGTAATTCGTCTCTAATGTACTTCTCCCTTTTGTTGTTTTAGTTTGGTTCATCTCCTCCCACTTTCATTTTATTTGATATACTTCTCCACCCTTGAGATCAATGCAAAATATACTAACATTCCCCCCTTATTAAGAAACTTCCCCTATCTTGTTGATCCTGCGGACATGTAGACTACTTCTTCTTACGCTGATAACTTTAGGTATCTTTGAGTTGATCTAAGTAGCTTCCTTTCTTCCCGATGGAGAATATCGAGGTGAAAGGAGACGATCAATTACTCCCAATTTCATCCTCAAGTAGTCAAGAGGGATTTCTTTCTAAAATAACACATACGTATCCAACTGAGAAAGGAGAAAAATCATTCGTATTGCTTTGTCTCAGCTAGGCTTTCATTCATGAGAGTGCCTCCCTATACACATACACATGACCTCTAGAAATAACAACAATCTATCTTATGCATGACTGACACCATTGACTTATCAACTAATAAACAACAATCTATGCCATTTTGAAGTGCTTATATGACAAATAGAAAGGGACTCTCAATGATGTATGCTTAAACCAACTGTGAAACATATACTTTTCTTGGAAAACTTCTAATGGCAGCAGAATCACTACATTAAATTATACTAAACATGAACGTAAGCATGTTAATCAAGAATATTTCAACAACACTTGGATTCACAATCACCTACTAACAATATGATTACAACATTCTCACAAAAATTTAATGACACTTGATATTGATTGTTAATACTTAATACCAAGTGTTAATACCTTTCATATCAAGGATACAAATAGTTTAATTGGTACTAGTGATATCAAATGCTGAACAATTTATAACTAATGGTTGTTCCATTTTTATCATGCTCTTTTCACCACAAATTTTATGTTTGATCCTAATTACTAATTGGAGTAATCTGAAGGAATCATAACAACCACACCATTCAACATATATGAAATATAAACTTTGAAAATTCAAGAAACATTAATATGAAATAAACACCATTAGCCTTTGTCTTTCATGATTATATTTTAGAACCAAACAACTTATACCAATGTAAAATACCAACCGTTAATGGAATAATCTAATACCCAAATGTTCAGTTGAATACACTCCCTTTATGGTTATGCTCACTCTTTGGCACTGTAAATTATTTAAACATACTTGCACAAGACAAAGAAACATTTGTTGTAAACAGTTCATCATCCCTACTCTTTCATCATCATCTATATTCAATATATCAATCTAATTTGGAAACAAAATTAAATCAACCATAATACTCAACAAAACTAGTCTCATTCAACTTTATAAACTAGAGGAAAAAAGGGCATACTTCCCTTATCCTTCAGATGCATTACTTGGCATGTTTCTTTATCCTCATTGCATCCATTCTTTATAGATTCTCTTGAATCCAACCTTTGCTTTTCAATGAAGTGGAGCAAGGGATCTACTTCCCTTGAGAAAATTATCTCTCTTTTACTTCCACACATGGATATGCTTATGCTTTACTTAGTGAACTCCATGAGTTGATTTCCTAAGTTGATCTGATACTCTTGCATGATTAAGAAACATCCTAACATAGTTTGATCATATAAACCCTTAACCATTCCACTTATTAGCGCTAATTAAATTCAATCTTCAAAATATCTATTGCTCTTCTTTCTCACTATTTGTGTTTGCTTTCCACCTATACTACTTTGGAGAATTGTCTAGGCTACGACTGCTCCTTTTATCTAATTGAAGTATTTTTGAGTTGCTAGTAATATAACATACATCAACCATAGGAATTCCAAGTTGTTATATAGTAATCTTATGCTAATAATATTCAAAACCATACACTAATATTTGTTGCCTCTATGAACCATTCAACCTACCTCTCTTAGGATTGTTATAATAACTCCTAGGTAACTATCCTTTCTCACTACCAATATGATCCACACATCTATTCAACTTCCTCTGTAAATGAAGTGTATTGTTTCCAAGTTTTCATATAGTTTCTTTGTGCACATAATTTCCACACCCATAGAATTCAACATTGATCAAGAAGGGGGAAGGAATTATTCTTACAAAATATTCTTCTCACCCAATTTCTTGGACCAATACTCATTGTCTTGGTTTTATTAACCCATTGATAATTTTTCCTTTGAGGGGAAAAGGTTCTACTTGCAAAGTTGTTCAAATTGCTTTGATCAAATCATAATTCTTGTTTAGATAGATCATTCCACCTATGTTGTTGCACCTCCTTTTTCCTTTCCCAAAACTTAGAGGAAAGGTGACCTGCATTTCCACAAATAAAACATGTGAGTGGTTTCACACCTTTGTATTTAAATCTAAAATTTTATTTCTCTTCTTGTTGCTACATTAGAATTTGTGAATTCCACGATTTTTGTCTTAAAATGATGATGGATATTGCTGATGTTTTTGTTGAGTTACCTCCATAAATAATTTTTTTCCTATCTCTGGGGGGGCTTTGTCTACGTCAAATTTCATCCAAAGCATTAGAACTATTTTCATGATTCTAAATATTCAACAATTACTCTTTTAATATAATTATATAAGCTTGTAGTTTCTAATTTGAGGTTTTAAGGCTATTGATCTCCTCAAAATTTGATATGATTTTCCTTCTTAAATGAATATTTTCTTCAATGTCTTCCAACTCAGTAGAGAAGCTACAAAATTCACAACAAGTGTCTATTCCACTCATAGTGTGTTCAATATATTATTCTCTTTCTGACTGTAGGGATTCTTCTACTGACATATGAGATGTTCTATCTATCTCTCTACTAAGAGGGGACCCAACGAATTCTTGAATAATGTTTAGATATACTATTCCTATCAAGGTATTTCCTTCTTCACTACTACTAAATGAACAACTTTCTCTTTCACCGGTACTTCAAGTTGAGAAAGAAAACAATAAATGGACTATTATTCTACGATGAAAAAACAACTTACTTGTAGATTACATCTCATTTGTATCCTCTATGTGTTGATCAATGACTTAGCCTCTTGATATAGGTGTATTATCCTCTAATTTTTGATTTTCAAAACTCTTTGAAACTTTGGTTGCTCCATTCTCTAGAGAAAGACTCTTCACATCACATGCAGCTTGTATGTCTCTATCATAGGTGGACTATGACTCATTCCATATCTCTTTGGTTGTCTCACAATGGATTAGTTTCTAAATATTTGACTTGGACAACCCTCTCAAGGTTTCCTCCATGACCTATTCATCAACCTCATTATCTGTTAATCCATTCTTCACGAATACCCATACATTAAAATCAAGAGATTAAAAGAACATTATCATTCTTACCTTCTAAGTTGTATAATTTTACCCATTCAAAAATGAAACTCTATGAGAGGTAATCTAGTCCTGGTTCTCCATGATCCTTGATCTTCCTTCCAGTTATTTAACCGATCTTGAAGCATCCTTGGATTTGACACCAATTTTTAGAAATAATGGATACAAGAATAATACTGAGGGTGGAAGGTGAATCAGTAGTGTGACCACACTATAACCCTCTTGACAATTTATATTATTCAATCACTTTAGTAACCACTCATGTAATTAGCATCATAACTCAGTTATGTAAAAAATAACATCATAAACATTTTCATACACTTGTGAAAGCCATATATAAGACACAAATATTCCTTTTATTTCTTTGGGAAATACAAGATTCAAATTGTTATTACATCATTACCCCACAAGCTTTCACTTCTAGGTAAATTGGCTACTAAAGAAGGGAACTTCTATCCCTACTTGTTTATCAACTTTCACTAAAAGGTGAAACTTCCCCTTCTCCTTTATTAGTCACTACTGAAAGGGACTATTTTCCCTCCTCTTCTATCATCCACACAAACAAGGGACTATTGCCTTGCTCATTTATCAACCACTGTTGAAGGGGACTATTTCCCCTATAATGCATGTTACCACTTATGAGCCCTATTAATCCATATTCATCCATTTTAAAAATCATATGAATAGGTCACTTTCTTTCATAAACAAATAAATTTATCTCTTCAATCACTCACCATACCCACCATAGAAACACATTCAGAAATTTCTGAGAATTGAACAAATCACCAAAACACACCAACAACATCAATCCTTTGTAATTACTAATTTCACCATAAGACATATTTATTGAATGAATTAAAATATTGTTCGGTAATTCATTCTTTGCCTTCTCAAACCCCTTTCTAACACTAAAATTAATATTTTATTCACCCCTAATGCATACTAACACTATTCACACCAGTAGAACCAACACAGTTGCACACACCTTCTAAATGTAGAAGTGATTATAAAGGAATTTGGAATGAGATTTTTAGTTCTTTGGTATTTAGTTATCTTTAACTCTTCGCTTACATGAATATTTATTTTTTTTCCCTTTTTCTTTCTTCAATTATGTCATTTCAATGTGTTATTCAAGTCATCAATCATTGCTTACTTGTTTCTTGAATAAATTCTAAGCCAATATATTATTTTCCTTCATTTTGGTATGTCATGAAATTTAGTAGGGATATTTCTAGCTCTGGCTAGGCACGAAATTTCCAGTTTTACTATTGTTGTCGGTTTGGTGGATTCACACCAAAGGTGGCATAAATTCCAACTTTAAGTGATACCGACTCATTCACATAAAAGCCTTAAAATATTATTTTGAATGCACTTTCAAATATGCCTTAACCACCAAAATTATGCTAAATTTCATTGCTAACTCGTTCATACTTAATCCCTCTAGCAAAGGCCCAATGCGTCTTTCATATATAAAACATCACCAATTATAACTCCAATGTGCCAATTTTACCTTAATTCCCGAAGGAATATTTTATTTTACAATTTCTCTCTGCACTTGTCTTGGAATTTATTTTTTGTCCTTAGCTCTATATTTATTTGTTCTATGATCTTTGATAACATATCCTTATGGGTCTTCCCTTCCTCTACTTAAGCCATTCCCATTGGTCCTTGCACTCCCTTTGTACATGTTGCCACACCCTAATGCTCTATCAGCTCAGAGTAAACCCTATCATGCTTTCTTGAAGCCTTTAGGGGTCTGGGAAAAAATATTATGTCCCTGTGGGAACCAGTTGCACGTTGTGAAAAAATCAATGGACAGTCGGGGTGATCTGTGCCTTACAACTACCAAATACACTCGAAACCTGGTCAGCGTGGAGCTCTTCACTTGCATGCCTTATAATTCCTTTCTAGGATGACCTTTTGGGGTGATGTTGTGATTACATCATAGATGTTACCATATGGTTCCATCTAAGTGGTGGCCTTTGTCACTCATATTTGGCTCCTTCGTTCACATGAAAATGTTGAAAATTCAGGCCATGCCTCCCACTGTCTAACATCATGTTGATGTCATCTAAAACCAATAAAATATTCACACAAGTCTTCCTTTTATATGTACATTCTATTATGAGTACGAATACAAGAGGGATTCTTGGGCCTTTGTTTTGCAACAATTTCTTTGTTAAAATTTTCATAGTCAAGGCCACTACACTCAAGCTTATTACAACGTCAATTTTCTTGACTTCCCGATTGCCTTTCTATTGGTCCTATGCTACTACTCTTTGAAATATGTCTAACCTTACATCATTTCATATGTGTCTCCTTTCCACATACCTTAGCAATTTCGAGGAATGCCTTCCACTGTGACATGACTATGGGGAGCATTCTTGGAGAACTTCTATAAATTAGAGCCTTTACTTCCATTTTGTAGACTATCCACATTTTCTGAGTACATCATCCCAATTGTTCCTTTTGTACACAACCTTGATGTCATACAAGGAACTGCAGCCTATGTGAGCTCTATAATGGGGACCTCCGATAATTGTACTTTGTCATTCAAACTCCCACAACTACTACTACTTCCTCCCTGGATTACGTCATCCCACGCATTCCTTTTCTATGTGACTTTTAACCATTGAGAGAAACTGCAATTGGGATGAGTTGTTATAAGGGTCTCTACCATCTATTAAGAAAAAAAAATTCACCATTGTACAATCAAGTCACGTCCTCCCGACCCTATGTTTAGCTACTCTTCCAACTATACCTAACTGGTAAACTATCAACAACTAGCCATTGTTTCAACTTTAATTCTACACCTTGAATTTTAGGGTAAATAACTTTAATGGGTGATAAGTTGTAATCTAAGAGGCTTTTAGCAGACTTCCAGATACTACTAAAAAATTCTTTTGAAATCGGTTCCACGTGCACTTGAGTTGATGTGTTATTCCAGAAATAGTTCCAAATTCTTTGTTCCTTCACAATTCTTTTAACTTGAGGTGATCTGTTATTCTAGAAATGGCTCCAAATTCTCTCTACCTCCACAATTGATTTCCTTTTCCATACATGTGCTCATCTCAATTCTTCTTGCAATCTTCTTTGTTTTTTCCATTTCACTACCTTTGATCTAGATATATTACCATTGACATAGGTGACATCAATGACCTAATGGAAACATCTTTTTCAATACTTGTCCAACATCCTTGTTATGCCAACAACACCTTTGACAATGGCAACATATTCTAACAAT
>APFE030889380.1:37996-52077 GCA_000404065.3 Pinus taeda | reverse complement strand
TGAATGATGTACTCATACCTTTTCTTGATGATTTTGTTATTGTGTATCTGGATGACATTCTGATTTTTAGTAAAATGTGGGAAGAACATTTAAAGCATGTTAAGCAGACACTAGATGTTTTGAAAAGAGAAAAATTTTATGTTAAACTCTCCAAATGTGAATTTGGAAAAACCTCTCTAAATTATTTGAGTCATATAGTAGGGGGGGTGAATTGAAAATAGATCCCTCTAAAGTGGCAGCCATCATGAACTGGCCTAAACCCAAGTCTACTACAGAAGTGAGAAGCTTCTTAGGAGCAGCACAATATTGGAGGAAGTTCATTTCAAACTTTTCCTCAATTGCAGCTCCCTTACATGCTTTGACAGGATTGAACAAGGTGTTTCAGTGGGGAGGAAAATAGCAGAAAGCCTTCGACACCTTGAAAGAAAAAATTAGTACAACACCTTTACTAGCACTGCCAGATCTACAAGGACCATTTGAGATCCAAACTGATGCTAGTGACTATGCCATGGGAGCAGTTTTGACACAGCATGGTAAACCCGTATGTTATCATTCTGAGACTTTTAATCCTGCAGTATTTAACTATCCTACCTATGATAAATAATTGTATGCATTAGTTCAGAGTGTGAAAAAGTGGAAACATTACTTAATGGGCAAGGAAACAGTAATACATACTGATCATCAGCCACTTCAATACCTACACTCCCAAACTAAATTGCAACAATCAAGACATTACAGGTGGATGGGGTTTCTACAATAGTTTCATTTAGTCATCAGGTATAAAAAGGGAATACATAACAAGGTTGCAGACATGTTATCTAGACCCATTATAAATGCATCTACCATATTTAAGCATAATTCTGTGCTACATGAAAGCTACATAGAACAGTATGCTCAGGATATGGACCTTAAAGATGTATATGCAACTTTGAGTCAAGGAAAAAGAGTAGAAGAATTGGACTATCATGTGAAGGACTAACTCTTATATCATTGTGGGAAACTCTGCATTCCACAAACTGAGAGAGCAAAGATAATTAGGGAAGCACACACTTCTCTGATATTAGGTCACTTTGGGGTAAAACAGTTGCACAGCTGCAAAGGTTCTACTATTGGTCGAAAATGAATGAGACAGTTTCTAGATATGTAAAGGGGTGTGCTATGTGTGCTAAAAGCAAGCCCAACAATAGAAAACTAGGCTTGTACACTCCCTTGCAAGTTCCTTCTGACCCTTGGGAAAGCATTTCCATGGATTTCGTTGGAGGACTGCCTAAATCTAAGAAAGGTCATGATTATCTATATGTTGTTGTCGATAGGTTCAGCGAAATGTGTATTTTGATACCCTGTAGTAAATAGATTACAGCTGAACAAACTGCAAAATTATTCTTTGAACATGTATGGGTTCATTTTGGATTACCCACTTCTATTGTATCTGATCGAGACACCCGATTTGTGGGGAATTTTTGGTCAAGTCTGTGGGAACTAATGGACACCAAGTTGAAGAAAAGCACAACTTTTCATCCACAAACAGATGGCCAGACAGAAGTAGTTAACAGGACAGTGATCCAGTTATTGAGAGGATACTGTAGCAAACATCCTAAGCTTTGGGATGAGCACTTGTGCTTTGTGCAGCATGCTTACAATAGAGCCAAACACTCTTCTACACAAAGATCTCCTTTTAAGACCTATTTTGGTTTCATACGAAGGTCTCCTTTGGATTTTTTCTTTGGTAAAGATACCATGGTTGATAAACACAGTGATGTGGACAAGGCAACTAGGTTCATTGAAAAGATCCAGGAGATCCACCAGGTAGTACAGGAACAGCTGGAAAAGAGTCAAGCCAAGTACAAGGCTAGGCATGAAAAGCATCGGATGGAGCATAGTTTTCAAGTTGGAGACCAAGTTTGGCTATATATCAGCAAGGACAGGATGCAAGGTGAAGGTAAAAAGCTAAAACGTATCAGGTATGGACCCTTTAGGATACTTGAAAAGATTGGTGAGAATGTTTTTCGCCTTGATCTGCCAACTTACATGCACATCTACTCAGTCGTAAATGCAGAATTCTTGAGGTTGTTTGAACCTTCAATGATTGAGGACCCTGAAGAGTAGAGTCAATTACCTTCTGTTGACGACCTGCTACCTGAATACCTTAATGAGTTACAAGAAGATACAATGCTGGACAGGAAGGTAAGGATGACGCGCAGTGGACAAGTGTAATACCTTAGGATTGGGCTTAAAGGTTCGAAGCCGAGCAGTGTGAAGTGGATTGAGATTGGACAAGTGAGACAGCAGTTTCCTCACTTAGTTGATGCTTGAAGAAAACCAACTTCTGGTGGTCCAAAAGCTTTTTCAGTAGGGAGGCCATGATTTGAATCGGATCCACAAAAGATTGTCAAGAACCTTGACTGTATCGAGTTGAAAAAATCCTTCAAAATTCCAAAACAGCGATCAAAAAATGCCTTGAACCAGTGGCCATGGCAGCCAACATGGAACGACGAGGACCTCGGTCAAAGCACACTAACCGAGGCCCATGGAGACTGCGCAGGAGGTCAAAACAGCCCCTAGGAGCCCTGGATCGGGAAAAGGAGATGATTTTGATGCGCGACTACGAACATGGCTAAAATGGAAGAGCCTTAAGCACTCGGTCATGTTGGGAGCTGGAGAACCGCGGGCGGAAAAGCAAAAGCGCTAAAGGACAAAGGCGAGACGTATGCTCTGGAAAACCAATGGTATTGATCAGGGCACCCTTGAATGGTAAGAGGTTTTGGAGGAGAGTGGAGCGATCCCACTCAGTGATCGATGCATGGCAGCGGAGGTGAGAGAAAAATTGTCGTGATCAGGTGCTAACGGTTGAGCAAGTCAACCGCTCTTGACATGCGTATGACGTTGGATCTAGAGGAGCCCAGATAGGACGGCTGAGATTGCACCCGATAGATAGAGGCGGAATCGACAGGGAAATAAGCTGCGATTTAAAAGGATTTCAAATCCGTTTGACCGCCACGGTGGAGAAAGAACATATCCACGACATAACCGAAGAAACGAGCCGATGAAGCATGATGGCACCAGTTATATGGGGACACATGGCACTCCCTGAGCGTTCATACTAACGCCGAACAGGGAACTCCAAGTACAGCTGCAGAAGGTGAATCGACGCAGGTGGGAGAGGAACATAACAGGCATGGGGATTGAATGGTTACAGCCATGAACGGAGACAGTCGAGTGAGTAGGAAGATTTTAAGAGGAGTCCAAGTGACCTGAGAGGCAGTGAACAGTGAACCTGAGAGGAGGACTGGACACAGAGAACAGTAAAGCCAAGCAGAGGAGACAGAAGGCCGAGCTGACCACAGGCAGTGTCCAGCACCAGAGAGCTTGAAGGTTCAAGCCTTCCCATAGAGGAATCTGTCTGGATTGAGCATCACAGTTGGCTCTTTCCACTATAGACCAAAGGTCACAGAGCTGGTAGGAAGAACAAGAGTCTGTGTACTCCGAGTGGCTTAGGGAATCCAAGAACCTCCCTGCCAAGCAAGAATCTGCTTCAAGAGAACTCACATTGAGTCCTTGTATTGTAATCTCTCTGCTTAAAGACACAATGAAACAAGGCCGCCACTGAAGCTGGACCAAAGACGTAGCCCTGGAGAATAGGGTGAACTCCTTATTAAAAATTCTTGTGTCTTTATGTTGCTTACTGTATTTCTCTATTGTCTTTCCATTTAAATGTCTGTGTATTAGCCATCTAATCGATCCATCTCTTGAATAACACAGAACACACACCAGCACCTGAGTCTGTAAAACCTTTTGTTTAATAAATCTTTAACTAAGGTCACTCATAGGGTGATTATCAGATCATGTTGTGTAAGTATTATCCAAACAAGATGAGAAGAAAGACTATTGATGTCTTATATATACCTAATCTTAGAGATAATATAATAATTATATGACAATTGAGTTAAATTGGTTATGATGTCAAATCCAATGACTCCACATGGACAATATTAGAAATTTCATCCATAAACTATTGTGGATATTCCATTAGATAGTTTGTCACAATATATCTAACAAAAATATGTTTAAATCTAAAATCTATATAATGAGGATTAATTTCCCTTAGATTTATGGATTTATTAAGTTGTTATCTTCTTCTTTTCATGCAATGTATAATCTGGAAAATGTAGAATAAATAATAAAAATGTCACTCACAAACCACAATAACACCAAGATATGACTTGGGAAACCCTTTTGAGAGAAAACCCTACTAGAAGGTGAGGTTGTTCTACTCCCACATTCTCTTCTCAAAAATGGTGCAAATACAAAGGAGTGAGACATGTGTGTTAGAAAATTATATATTACGGAGCAATGGAACAAATAAAATATTGCAGAAATATAAACACAGAAAACACATAAAACAAGAGAGACACATATATACGTGGTTCACCCAGTTTGGGCTACGTCCACCCCGAACAACTAGTCCTTCCACTCTATTACCCAGCGAAATGAAGAGACACAACCTACAGCAGATCCGCTGTAATATCCTCTGTTTTCTCTCACAGTCTCACCTCTCTGTTTCTCGCTCAGAGAATACACATCTGTATCACAACCTCAAATATAATGCCCTCATACAAAGAGAGGGGTTTCCTTCTAGGGAAAAAAACCCTAAACTAAACATAAGTTCTATTGTCAGATCATCTGCCTAATGAACGACCCAGATTGACTAGAAATTACTATACTTCTACAAGGCAATTTTACATCTAGTTTTGGCTTCGAGGGTGCTGCCCCCGAACCCTCGCCGAGGGACCGGGGGACAAGTCCCCCCCCGCGTGGAGGGGTGTACAAACTTCCTGGGGTATACATCCAGCTGAAACAAAGACCTCTGAACAATCATGCTCCACACACAATTCCTGGGGTATACATCCAGCTGAAACAAAGACCTCTGAACAATCATGCTCCACACACAACAATGTGGCCTGTGGGCTGATACAAAATACAAACCCCTGCTCTTCTACCTCATATTTATCCACTCTCAGCTACTTTTCTTTAATATATAAAAAAATGTGCTAGAATATAATAAAACCCCTTTTCCTCCTAGTGGCAAAGTTATAACACATTCCAATGGATAACTAGGGGTTAAATTTGACACATTCAACCCTCAATATGAGTTAAAATTCAACCCTTCTAAAGTCTTCTTCGTAGGTCTCATGTGGTTATCCCCTCTTCTATGAGTAATGAGGCTAACATGGCATCCTCTATAATTATGGTAGTTAATCATGAGAGGTCAACTTCCAAGAGGCATAAATTTTGCATCCAAACTACAATTGTTGTTATTCTTGAATTGTTGGAAAGTTCTTCAAGTGTAGAATAGTTGTATTACTGCCACGCATAAGCAAAAAAGTTTCAATGCCAAAAAAATCCTTTAAGGCTTAAAACTAGCCCCATAATATTTCTAACCCCAATTATGCAAAATGGGTCTCATCGTTAAACCTACTTCTATGAGATGAGTTCTCTAATCTTTCCATCCTTAAAGTATCAATACGGATGAAAAACAATATAATGATTCAATATAGATCATACCTTCCTATTTTTTAAGGTTTTTGGTCCCCAAAAGATTTTACTGAATTAGGTGAGGAATTTTTCAGCTACCTTCTTTCTCGAGTACTACTTAAAATTTCCTAGAATTTTTCCATTCAACCCAATTTGCCAAAGGTTATTATACCATTTTCTTATAGTTCTAGACCTCTTCTACAAAATTTTATCCTTTTTTAACTTTGTTTGAGAATTTGATGCTAAACCCTTTATAGTTGGTAGGACCTACTCCTCTTCCCGATCCAACATGGAAGGCTCTTAAATTTGCAAATTCTCCAAATTCACCACTTAGTAAGTAAATGCACATATATGGGGGTATATTGAGTCTATGTCCATTATGTACCACCCTTTTTAGTATCTTGAAAGGACCATACCATAGAGCATTGATTTTATTACCAAGACCTTATAGCCTCTCATTGTTCAACTATAACCATACTATGTCTCCCACCTTGAATAACTTATGTGTTCTATGTTGATCATGCTTGGGCTTGTAATTTTCCTATGAATTATTTAGTGACTCCTATATTTATAGATGGATATGCCTGATATTATCAAAGAGTTATCTACCCTTAAAGAATCCCCACTGAGATCCTCCCCTCATTGCTCCTTGCTTCCCATATGCAATATCCAAAGGTGAAGGTGGAAAATATCCAAAACAAGTTTCAAATGGTGACTTACTAATAGAAGTGTGGACTACTCTAATATAAGAGCGATATGTATATACCATGTTTTCATCCCAATTCTTCTAATGCTTCTTATTGTAACCTCTCAAAAGTTGCACCAAATTCCTATTAACTACTTTTGCTTGCCCATCTATCTATGGATGGAATGTTATAGAGCTCTTCAACTTCATGTCCATATTCTCCCACAATGTATTCTAAATTCACTGAGAAATAATGTTTCCTTGTCTAAAATAATGCTCCTTCATATCCCAAAATGCACCCAGACATGTCCAAAGAATAATTTTGTTGCTTCTTTCCCATTGATGGCCTCTTTATAGGGCATGAGAGTGCACATCTTGTAGAACCTATGAACTACCACAAATAGGTATTCATGTCCCTTCTTGGTTGTTGGTAAATCTCCCACAATTTCCATGGAAATTCTTTCCCAAGGACAAGTGGGTACATGTAGGATGATCTAGACCATGTTTCCTATTACTAGGTTTTCTTATATGGTAAATTTTACATATCATTATGAATATAGATACATATTCTTGCATCTAGGTTCATTACACATACCTCTATCAATTGGTCAGTTTCTTCTCTACACCAAAATGCCCTGCAACCTTTGAGTTATGAGCCTCTTTGATTAGTTGTAATCACTCACCTCTAAAACCACATAATTTGTCTAGCCTATATAGTAACCAATTATGGAGATTATATTCAAATGTGTTATCTTCATTGTTTGCATGACTATGGTTCTGCAAATAATTTAACACCTCCTTGAAGTCCCATCCTTTATATATGACTCTTTTTATACATCATGGGTGAAAGAATCCAAGTGCATGAAAAATAATGATGTGATATTTGATTTGGGTGGCCTTGAAGGAATTTCATCCAACATTTTTGTGTTTCCCTTCTTATACTTCATCATTAATTCAAACTAATTTAAAACCCCCATCCACTTGAAATTCCTAGCTTTTTGTAACCTCCTCTAGGCCTCTAAGTACTATATTGGTTATTGATGTGTGTGGATTATGGTCTCCTTTCCCATTAGATATTAATTCTACCTTTTGATGGCTTTTTATAGGAAAAGGAGATCCTTGTTGTAGGTGGGGCAGTTAAGAACCACCCCAAGAAATAATTCAAAATGGTAGCATAGAGGCCTTCATCCATGCATCAAGATTTATCCCATAGGATACCCACTCACATCCATCTCCTCTTTTAAGGGTGTTTGCATGTTTGGTAATACAAGAATCGGCCATTGACTAATTCTCTTCTTTAGATCCTCAATGGCCCTCTTCTAAATCTTTCCCCACTAGAAAATATTGATAGTTGTTGTTATGGTGCTGAGTGGTGCTCCTACTACTGAAAATGAGGTTATTAATTTCCTCATATACTTTGCCACTCAAATGAAACTACTAACATTAGAAACATAGGTAGGAACCATCAACTTCACAATGTTATCCATCTCGGCAATATTTATCTTAAGTTTTCCTCCAGATATCACATATCTTAAATATGAAAAATAATGCTATGAAAACTCACATTTCATGGGATTCTATAGCAGTTGGTGCTTCTTTAATATCTCTAGAATCTTCATCAAATGTGAGATGTGTTGCTCCCAAGTAAAATTGTATACAACTATATCATCAAAATTAATAATAACAAATGAATTTAGAAAAGGACATATCCTTCATTAATATCATGAATTTAGTTGATTCATTGCATAAACCAAATGACAAGATTGACCACTCGTACAAACCTTGTCTGGTTTTGAAATTGGCTTTTTGGGTATCTTCTTCTCTTACTCAAACTTAGTGATATCCCAATTTTAAGTCTAGCTTGGTGAAGTATTTTTCTTGCTACAACTATTCCCATAGATCATATATCCTTGGTAGGGGATGTGTTCTCTTAAGCATTATTTTGTTTAACACCTTGTAATCAATGCATATTCACTGATTCTCACCCTTCTTAGGCATAATTATGGTGGGTGATCCATATGGTGAGATACTTGGTGTAGAAAATCCGGTGGATTCAAAAGCTCACGCAATGTACTAAAGAAAAATACAAGAATCTAGTTTTATTTTCAACCAGTGGAAGCCAATAAATCAATGAAAACAATATGAACAAGAAGAAGACAAATCAATGACACATAACACAAGATGTATCTGGGGAAAGCCACTGCTTAAAACCTCATTATCTGTATTACATATATCAGAAATATGAGTGAACATACAAAGCTTGTTCTCATTAGAACAATTCCGCACAAGTATGCTCAACTCTCTCAGCTCACAAGCTAGCTCTTGGCCAACACTTAGCCAATTTTACAGCTCTCCAATATCCTTATCTCTTGCTTAATTCCCAGGATGAATAGCACGTATTTAAAGGGAATTAATGCTTACAAAATTGTGCAATACAAACATAGGATCAATCTCTTATGCATGCATGATATTTACAGTCCAATAAATAATACCACCGATAGTACACTGTCCCTACACTCTACTCTCAATTGGGTCTTTCTCTGAACTGACACACATGAGTTTCTCATGAGGGAATCTTTAGTTAACTGGAGTAGCACTAGTGGATGCATTGGTGCACCAACTGACTGTTAGTCCTCTATTAGATCCACAAAAAATTTGGAACTAATTTAACTGAACTTATCTCAGTAAATTGAGTGATCTAATTTCCAACTCAATTTAAACTCGTCCTGGATCCCTAAAACTTAGGGAGAACATATACATGACTCCAGGTAGACTTCCAACTTAAAATTCCTAAGTCAACTTAACTTAGTTAACTATTATAATTTTCTATGAGAATAGAATTCGATTTTAATTCTCAGTTTAATTCAAGGACAAATTAAACTAGAATTTCTTGTTGCCATTTCTCAACACTCCCTCTCAACAAGAAATGGATTATTAGCTACCTCGATCCTGTCTCTGTGAAACTCGAATTTACATCTTGACAATGCCTTTTTCAAAATGTCAGCATCTTTCTCCTCTGTGGGAATGTACTCTAACAATATAATCCACCTCAATACATAATCTCTAAGATGATCATATCAGATACCAATATGTTTGGACCGATCATGAAAATTTGGATTTTCAAAGAGTTTGATACAAATCTGATTATCGCAGTAAATCACATTTGGATCTATATGTTGACCAAACAAACCAACCAAGATCTTCTTCATCCAGATGGCCTCACATATTTCCTGACTGGTAACCATGTACTCTGCCTCTCCTGAACTAAGTGCAACTGATCTATGTTTCCTGTTGTACCAAGAAACTGTCGCTGACCCAATACTGAAGATCCCTCCTAATGTGCTCTTCATGTCGGATGGACTTCCTACCTAATCTCCATTGGCAAAGCCTTGAAGATTCACTCCCTCTGTCCATTTGTACCATAATTCATACTAAGAAGTGCCCCTAATGTATCTCAACACATGCTTTGTCGCCTTCCAATACACCTTTGTAGGCCTAACCATCGATTGACTAAGTTGGTTAACTACATAGCACAAATCTGGTCATGTGTTCACCAAGTACATGAGTGAACCAATAAGCTACCTGTAAACAGTAGCTTCCACTACTTCTCCTGAAGTAGCATCCTCCTTCCTCCAGTTACCTGCGAGAGGAATCTCCATGGGTTTGTTTCTCTCTATGAGGAATCTCTTATGTATCTCGTTGGCATACTTACCCTAAAACACAAAAAACTCCCCATCTCCCTACCAGACGTCCATGCCAATAAAGTAATGCATGAGCCCCATGTTCTTCATCTCAAACTCTCTTGCAAGGTACTCCTTGCAAGAATTGATCAACTGATCATCACCTATTAGTATCAGACCATCAACTTAAAGTAAAATGATCAACAATTTACCTTCCACCACTATGCGGTACAGGTTCACAACTACTTCACTTTTCGTGATCTATCATGGTGTACCAAGCACGAGGTGTTTGCTTCAGCCCATACAACGCTCTCTTGAGCTGGCACACATGCGACTCATGGGAAAAGGTTTCAAAACCTTTAGGATTCTCTATGTATACCTCTTCCTCAATCATGCCATTAAGGAAGGTTGTCTTCACATCCATCTGATGTATCTTCGAACCCATCTATGCTCAAGTGCCAATATAGATCTGATTGATGAGTACCTTGCAACAAGGGAAAATGTATCATCATAGTCAATCCCCTCTCCCTGTGAAAAGCCACGGGACAAAAATCTAGCCTTATGCTTCTCCACACTACCATTTTTTTTCTTTACCTTGTAAAGCGAATGAGATCTCACCACTTACTTTTCCTCCGGTCTCGGGACCACATGCCAAACACTGTTATGAATTTTGGAGTCATACTCCTCCACCATGACATTAACCCAAATCAGTTGTTGCACTGCTTCCTTAAAGGAATATGGCTCTATCAACAAATTCTCCCATAAGAGCCATGTATCCAATGTACCTCTCTGGTGACCTCCTCTGCCTACGCTGAGAAGTAGGTGCTCCCACATTCTCTCGTGCATCATCCAACAATATGTCAGCATCTCTGGTGCACTTTCTTCTCTCTCTAGAAGACTATGCCTAAGTGGATGTCTCCACTCCCAGATCCTTTGCATGTGGCTGCTCCACATCAATCTGAGGCTCCACAACCTTAGGAGCTAAAATCTCCTCATCTGCATGTAGCTTAAGCTCCCTCTCAATAGAAACTCACATGGCCTTCTCCTCATCAAATTTGACATCCCTGTGAACCATTGTCATCCTGATGGTCGGCAAGTACACCTGATAGTTGTGAGGTGTATCAATGTACCCCACAAATATCCCCAACTCTGTTGTAGGCCCAAGCTTCTTCTATGCATCTTTGGTCAAATGGAAATATACCAATAATCCAAAAATCCTAAAGTGAAAAACAACTAGCCTCTTACCAGAATAAGCCTCCTCTAGTGTCTTAATCTCAAGTATCCGATGTAGACTACGGTTTCGAACACAAACTATTGTGTTACATGCCTTAGCCCACAAGTGTGGTGCTAGGCCCTAATCATGTAACATTTCCCTCAATGCCCCTACTATGCTTTTATTCTTCCTCTCAGCCACCCCATTCTGTTGAGGGTTATGTGGTGTCTTCAACTCCCGTTTAATCCCTTCCACTACACAGGAGTTCTTAAACTCATTTGAGACATACTCACCACCATTATCACTTTGTAGAGCTTTAACCTTCTTGCCTGAATCTTTCTCCACCAATGCTTTAAACTCACAAAATTTGTGAATGTTTGATCCTTTTTCTGCGTGAAAAATATCCAACATTAAATTCGAGAAAAGTCATCAAAAAATATAACATAGTACATGTGTTTGGTCTTGGATGATGTTGAGGATGGTCCACACACGTCTAAATGGACTCACTCTAGAATAGCCTATGCTTGACTATCTTTGTCGTGAAAGGAATAATTGGTGTATTTTCCCAAATTACACCCCTTGCATGTAACAACTTGATCAAGCGTACCTTTGGGAATACTGGTAAAGATCTACTACAATATCTTCAAAGCCCCATGATGCAAGTGGCCTAATTGCCTATGCCACAACTTGCCAACATCTCGGCTCTGCGCCCTTTCTACTTTTGAGCTCAAAGAAACACACTCCTCTACCTCCAGCTTATAGAGATTATTCACCTGAATCGCTATATTCTTTACTTGACATATGGCTATGTGTCAAAGGAATTCCTTTCCTTTTGAGAAGATCACATCATAGCCTCTATCCTCAAGCATGGGAATGGATACCAAGTTCTTCTTCAGCCCAGGCATATACATAACATTCTTCAAGGTGAGTGAATCCCCATGCTCCCTCTGAAAAGTAATCATGCCCAATCCAGTGACACTATACTTCCCATCGTCACCCATCTCAATATGCATCTCGAGATATTTCTCCTCCAGGTCACTAAATAACTATTTGTCGCCATTCATGTGGAATGAAGCTCAATTTTCAAAGTACCATAAACTTCCCATCATTGATGACACCATGCATGCAATGAGGGAAAATTCAAGTTCGAATTGAGAGGCCAAAGCCTCACCCGTTGCTCCTCCTAAGGACTTCTTCTTGGACTTCTTAAGTGGACAATTTGTAGCAAAATGGCCTAGCTCATGACAATGAAAGCACTTAATTTTCATCATGTCTTTATTCTTACCTCCATGATAAGAATCCAATTTGGAATGGGAAGATTTCCCTTTCCCCTTCCTCACCTTAATCGCTAAGTCACAATTCTCTTCATATTCAGTCTTTGATGAAGAGCCATCCCTAGTCTTCCCCCTGATTTCCTCCTGCATCAAACCTGACCACAGTCGTTCCCAATCTGACAACTTCTACCGAACATTGTCAAAGTCCTGATAAATATGCCAACTCTTTGGGAGTCCTAGAAGAGCAACACTCACCATACCATCCTCGACAACTGTGATTCCAACACTTCCAAGTTCATCACGACATTGAGTGAACTTGGTTAAGTATTTTGGAATAGTCTCACCTTTCTCCATTTTGATTTTTCGAAGTCTTTGCTTTAGTGCCAATTTCCTTTGCTCATTGTTGTTCTAATACAAGTCCATCAATTGTTTCCACATATCATATAGAGTTTCCTTTCCATGGAGACTTGAGACAATGTGGTCTCAAACTCCCTCAAGGATTATCCACCTCGCCTTCGCCACAAACTTCTTCCATTCGACGAAATTTTATGCATCTGATGTTGTTGGCTTAGGAATTTCTTGGTCAATGAATTCCTTCAAGCCATTATCCTCTAGCATAGCTTCCATTTACTCCCTCAAGGCTATAAAATTCGAGTTGCTTTCCAAGGCATACTCGAGCCACAAACCATAGAATGCCATCTGTCGATCGTGAAGTATGTATTGAAAATTTGAATTTCACTTGTAACCCAAAACTCAATACTTCGAAATCTCCTCTAGTATATTTTCTTCATTATGATACCATGTAGAAAACCCTGTAGATTCGCAAGCTCATGCAATATACTAAAGAAAAAAACAAAAATCTATTTCTACTTTCAACCAGCATAAGCCAATAGATCAATGAAAACAATATGAACAAGAAGAAGACAAATCAATGGCACATAACACAAGATGTATCTAGGGAAATCCGCTACTCAAAACCCCACTATCTACATTGCATATATCATAAATATGAGTGAAGATAAAAAGCTTGTTCTCACTAGAACAATTCCTCACAAGTATGCTGAATTCTCTATGCTCACAAGCTAGCTCTTGGCCAACACTTAGCCAATTCTGCAACTCTCCAAGCTCGTGATCTCTTGTGTAATTCCTAGGATGAATAGCATGTATTTAAAGGGAATTCATGCTTCCAAAACTGTGCAATCCAAACATAGGATCAACCTCTGATGCATGCATGATATTTACACTCCAGTAAATAATACCATTGATAATGATGATGATGATGATGATGATGATGATGGTTAACGTCCACTGAGACCAAATTGGTCTATCGGACCTACAATTTTCTTAATTTTTACTTGTCTGGCTCCTCGTCTTTCTTGGCGAGATTGGTGTTGTAGCTTTCTTTTATTTCTCTACGGTCTTCCAACTTCCTTTATCTTGCATCTCCTTCATCTCTTCTGGTTCTTGGAATATTGGTGTCTTAGCTTCGCGATCTATTGTGTTCGTTCTTTTGAAGATAGTCGGAGAAGAAGTTTGGTCCGGGAGATCTGCTTTGCTGTTAAATGAAGATTTATTTTCTGCGTTATTCGAATCCTCATAACTGTGGATTTGCTGGGGCAGGATTTCTCCTTGCTTGTCTTGAGAGTTGTTTATTTCTTCCCTGCTTTCTTGTGACTCAGAGTTTTCTCTAGAATATT
>APFE030889380.1:0-37976 GCA_000404065.3 Pinus taeda | reverse complement strand
GATCGACATCTGAAGAGGACACTTTCATAATCAAGTTTCTAGTTCCACACAGTCTTTACTTGTTAGGTTTATTTCGGCTGGGAATCCGGCGCTGAAGTCCATTTCCACACAGATGCGTGCATAGGTGGTTTTGGCATATTCCTCTGTTTCTGGGCACCTGTAGTAAAATTTCCCAATTGCATTTCCGATGGCTTTTAGTGAGGAGAGATTCCAGAAATGCAAGGGTAGGCTTGGCAATCTCACCCACACTGGTGTTGAGGTTATCACTGTTGTAGAGGGATCGAATGATGGGTCCCATCGCTTCATGAATAGGCCTGATTTTTCCCAAAACCAAGGGCCAGAATCTAGAATACATTGTCTGCTTTTAGGATTTTCAAAATCTACTATAAAGAAACCCCTAGCACAGGGGTAGATATTAATTTCATCAGAAATGATAGGCTTCCATACCTCTGAAATCCAATTGTGGAGTGCTATCAGCCGCGGCCAAAAACCATTGAACCGGCAAATTAGGGCACTTTCGGAAAACTTCAAAGCTTCATCGAGTGAGGCCTGGACCACTTGGATAGTGGGAGCTGGGGCTTCACTGACGATATGGGCAGGAGATTGCCCTCCAGAGGCGGATGAGCCACCAGTGAAGTGAAATGCATGAGTTTCTCCTGAGGGAATCTTTAGTTAACTGGAGTAGAACTAGTGAATGCATTAGTGCACCAACTGACTATTAGTCCTCTATTAGTTCCATAAACAGTTTGGAACTAATTTAACTTAACTTAACTCAATAAACTAAGTGATCTAATTTCCAACTCAATTTAAACTCATCCTGGACCCCTAAAACTTAGGGAGAACATATACATGACTCCAGATCGACTTCCAACTTGAAATTCCTAAGTTAACTAAGTCAACTTAACTTAGTTAACTATTATAAGTTTCTATGAGAATAGAATTTGATTTTAATTCTCAGTTTAATTCAAGGACAAATTAAATTGGAATTTCTTGTTGCCATTTCTCAACACTTGGTCAAATAACACCCTACTCCAATACCTATTGCAGCTATTTCTTCACCACGTTTGCTTCTATTTTAGACTACCTATATAGTCTAATTTTTTCCAATGAAGATTTTGGAAACAATTGAATTTCATTCTCCACTTCCCTCTTAGGTGGTAGCCCTTTAGGCTCTTATAACACTCTCATGTATGGCTGTAGCAAATCTTCCAATTGTTTCCTATGTTCCTTAGTTCACTCCTCCAAGGATTCCCTTGCTCTCATTAGCTCTTATAAAAAATATTTTGATCGTAAAAATAGTAAAACATACTTCTTCTTAGAACTAATCAGTTTCTTGGCTTGGTTGGCACTTACTAGTGAAATTTTAGACTTTCCCTTTTGTGCGTTGAAGGTGAAGGATTTTTAATCCTTAATGTTATGGTACCATTTGACTATATGTGTGAAGATTACATCTTGGACGTACATATGGGGACTCCCAAACACCACTCAACATACATTAGGTGGAACTATATCCAATTCTAGTTTATCCATAAAATCAACGCTAATAGCAAATTTTATTTTACTCTATTTTGTTACAGTTATTTTTGCATCCTTATTTACCCATCCTAATGGATATGGGCTTGCATGATATTGAACCTTCAAGCCCACTTTGTTGACCACATTTGCTACAATAAGATTCGACTATAATCCCGAGTCGAACAAAGCATCAATTTTTTACTTCTTAACCTATATCTTCATATGGAAGACTTTAATCATATTCTTCTCTTCCTGTTGTTGAAGGCTACTCATATTCACCACCTTTTGCAATTATTTGGAGACAATATTATCATCCATTACTATGTTGATTTCCACATGATTTCTCAAATTTGTGGCCATGATATTTATTGTTCCCACCCTTCTTCTAGTTCTTTGGATTGAGTTATTAATGAAATTTCAAGCACTTCTCCTCTATGTTCCCATCAATGTTACAATGGTTGCAGTGGTTTTTGGGATCTTTACACTAGTGTGTTATGTTATTATATTCTTGTCCTCCCCCCCTTTTCATTTCTTCTTTCTTTATTTGGAAGCTTCATGGTGTTCCATTTCTTTGAACCACTCAACTTCCCTTTCTTTTGTCCTATGTTTTCTAAGTGTTGTGCCTGTACAAAAGCCTTATCTATTAATCTAGGTTTGAATAGCATCACTTGCTTACACAATTTAACATTAAGACCCACCAAATACTTGAGGAGTAAAACACGGTTCTTGTGAGAGATACCCAACATTATTTCCATCTTCCTAAATTATTTGGTATACTCTTGTACACTCTGCTTGAAGTAATGCCACCATATCTATCAGTCCTCTGAACACCCAATAGGGTAGAATTGGGACTTTATGGGAGCTTTAAAATCCTCCCACTTTTTCAATGGAGGATCCCCCTCTAGCCTTAGGTTTTCCACGTGGCTTCCCACCACGTTAAATCATGTCCCTCTATTTTCAAACAAACAAATGAAATTTTTTGTTCCTCCTCTATGTAGTAAACACTTAAATAAACCTATAATTGTTACAACTAATTATTTTAATTTCAAAATTCCATTATCACCTTGATATAGTTTCATGTTGACCTTCACATCCATATATTAAAGAGGGATTTTGAATGGTTCACGGTACTCAAAATAGGTTGTTCCTTTTCTGGTCTCTTTGATTCCTTCTCTGGTTCTTCCCGATCCTCCAATTTCCCCTTTGATCTAGCCTCTATGTTATAACTTTCATCTTCTCTAAATATCCCAAGCCTATTGGTTAGATTTACCATAAGGAGGCTTACATTATGGTTTATATCTATGACTTGTGTTTTCAACCTTTCAGATATCTCCTCTATTGGATCTCAAGGGTTAACATGAACTAATTTGTAAGCCATGGTTGCGGTTTTATGGCTTTTTTTATTAAACCAACATGATCCCTAGAAACTTCCCACAACATACCTAAAGAATATTTCTCTAATACCAATATGATTCGTATGTTTTGACGAATATTCCACTGGACAATTTTTCACAACCTATCTAATAAATATATATTGAAATCTAAGTAAATGCTATGAGACATAATTTTCCTTAGATCTTTAGATGTATTGAGTTATTATTCTTTTCTTTTCATGCAATATATAATCATTTGGAAAATACATAACACATAAAACAATCACTCACCAACCAAAATAACACAAAGATATGACCTTGGAAACCTTTTGAGGAGAAAATCTAGCTGGAAGAGGAGGCTATTGTACTGTGTCTTTCTCTTGATGGAAATGGTGCAATGTTAAAAGTGTGATGCATGTGGATCATGGGATTCTACATAGCACAAACTCTTTCTGTTATTCCCTCTCTCTATCCACTCTCAACTAATTTGCACTAATATGGAACAAAATGCACTAGAAAATAATCGAACCACTTTTCCTCCTAATGGTTTGGTTATAACATAGATCCATATCCAACTAGAGGTTAAATTTGACCCATTCAACCTCAATATGAGTTAAAAGTCAACCTTCTAGAGTATTCATCATAGGGTCCATGTGTAGAGGCCCTCTTCCATGAGTAATGGGGGATGGCATAACATCCTCTTGAATTATGGTTGTCAATCGTGATAGTTCAACTTCTAAGAGGAATATATTTTGGGTATGAACTTAAATTGATGCAATTATTGCACCATTGGAAAGGTATTCAATGTATAATAGCGCTAGGGGGTGTTTCACTTAAAGGACAAAGTTTTACTACTAAAAAATGCCATCTAAGGCCTTAAAGTGGCCTTGAAGGGCCTTTGGTCTCAATTCTCCAAACTGAGCCTTGCCACTAAAATCGCTCCTATAAGTTATTTATTTGTTTTTTTCCACCTTTAAAGTATTGAAATGGATGAAAAACAATATAATGATCCAATCCAAATCAATAAGGCACCTAGTAGAAAACTTATTACAAAGGTTTAAATGACCAAGAATGGGAAGTTTCCATTGAATTTGAGAAGTGTAAATATATCATACTCATATGCACAAAGTGTCTTTAGCACATACGAGACTTAGCTGTGACATCTTAGGTATGATCACCTACCTTTTGGAATTCTTAGTCTCTTAACAAAACTATCAATGGTTACGGGACTACCTATATTGAATGAACAAGCTAATGCTTAAGAAATCTACAACCTTGGAAACATCAAAGAGACAGTGTTCCATTATCCTCCTAAAAAGAAAATGAACATCTATAACTAGTTCACACATATCTATGTGGACCCATACAAACTCATTCCATTCATGGAAATTTTTATTTTCTAATGTTTATTGATTAATTTAGCACAAAATTTTTGGTATATTTCCTCAAAAACATATACGAAAAAATCACAAAGTTTACCTAATTTTAAAAGCAAAGTAGAAAATACGTCAAAATTCTCATATGAGATAGAGGAGGGGAGTATTACTCAAGGAAGCTTGGATTTTTTTATAGAAAATAGAAAATTAAAAGGTAGTTCACCACGAAATATATTTCACAATAAAATGGAGTGGTTGAAAGGAAGAACCAATGAATATGGTATGGAGCATGGTCAAAACTATAATTCTATTCAATTATTTTTGGGTTAAAGTTATTGCTTATTTAGGCTCCATTGGAAACTCTCCACCATTGATTTGGAGAATACAAAAGATACTCAAAAAGTTAGAAGATGCTCAAAAATCAAAGCTCTTAGATGCTTATAAAATCAATGCCATTGCGTAGTGTTTGTCGTCCGGATTCCAATGCAACTTGAAAAGGAGAAAAAGGAAATTGTATGATGAAGTTACACTCAGTCAAAGTTCAGGTCAAACAGGGCAAAAAGTGAAAGGTCAACAACCCGTCAAAAGACATGTGGCATCCTAACAAAGGCCATGATGACGCCCAATTGGATACTGACACATGGCATATGTAGGAGGTGACAATTAGTTGTTTCTGATTGGTTGAATTTGGGTCAATCTTGTGGTGCCACATGGCCCAATGAAAGGGTGACATGTTGGGAAAGACCATGTGGCCTTGTTTTACCGTTCAAATGCTAGTTGGAGTCGAACCCGTGACATGTCAGCACACAAATCTATATTCCACTGTTATACCAGTCAATTTCCTTGTTATATGATGGCGGAGATATTTTATTTAAAGTTTATTCTGCCATATCCCCACAATATATGTTATATATAGCAGTGATAATCAACATAGAAACAATGTAATACATGGTTTTAGTTGGTTATATATGCCATGAGATATATGATTTGGGTGCACCAGTCACATTGCATGTGACGGGCCCCACCCCATAATTAAAATATTTACCATACGTTATGTCAAACCGCCCATAAAAGTTTCAAGAAATCATTCCTATCGTGGATCAAACCCATGATCGGGGTCTTTACTATGACAACACCTGACCACGAGGCCGCAGTGGGTCTTAATGTATGCTGATTAGAGCTCAATCCTCTTTGTATTGCAGCGAGATGGTGTTTTTGGTTTTTTGAGGCCATATGGAGACCTTTTTAAGCATGGGAAGAGTCTAGAGAGAGGTTTTCAAGCCTTTTGAACATGAGAAAAGTATTATTTTAGTGATTTGAAGCTTGTAATTTGATGTATTAAGCATTTGAGCATCATAATAAAATAGTCATCATTGGAAGAATCAAGACGTAGTCCAAGATGGGTGAACTCCATTATCAACTTGCCTTCTTTTCTCTTGCTTCTATTTCAGTCTCTATTCATCCTTTTCGCTACAAATCTTAATAAGTTTATGTGTTTTGGTAATTTCAATCCATTGCATAAAATTACATAAACTAACTTATAATTCATTAACTAAAAACCTCATTTTAATTTTGGATCAACTAAAAATTGTGAAAGGTAAAGTGCATCAAGAAGCATGGAGTGGCATGAAGTCAAGTGTATCTCACTTTAGAATTTTTTGGTTGTATTTCATATGCACATGCCTAAGTAGAGATAAGAAGAAAACTTGATAAAAGGAATGAAAAGTGCATCTTCATTGGGTATAGTGAATAATCCAAAGTTCACAGTTGTATAACCCAGTCACAAATAAATTTGGGATGAGCAAGATGTAAGATTCTTGGAGTGACTAAGAAAATGAGACAATGGACATCCAAAATACATTTCTCCAAATAGATGAATAGGTGGAAAGTTTAGGACAACAAGTACCTCCACCAAGACTACCAAGGTTACATGTGTGAAGATAAGGAGAAAGGATTGAAAAATAGTTCTTCTTCGAGTCGTGAGATAGTAGTTTCCATGAGAAATCAAAGAAATAGTCCTTGTAGGAGTGAGTCAATAGCTTCATTAGGAAATCATAAAATAAGGAGCTTAAGGGAAATCTATGAGCAATGTGATGTCATGGACAAACAAGTTCACTTTGCCTTATTATCTTATCAACCTACCTATTTTGAAGAGGCAATGAAAGAAGAGAATTAGACATAGACCATGAATAAAGAGATTGAAGCCATTGAAAGGAATGAGTCTAAAAGGAATCTCTTAGTAAATAATACAAGCATTTGTGTTAAGAGGGTCAACATTGGCATTAAGTGGGTTTAAAATACAAAACTAAATGAGAAAGCCAAGGTAGAAAAACATAAGGCAAGTCTAGTTGCAAAAGAGTTTGCTCAAAAATCCAATATTAATTGTGGTGAAACCTTTGCTCCTCTAGTAAGGTTGTATAGTATAAGAGATATGTTAGTTGCAGAAACCCACAACTAATGGAAATTTCACCATATGGATGTGAAGTCATCCTTTCTTAATGGAAATGTAGAAGAAGGGGTGTATGTAAATTAGCCACCATGATTTGAAGTAATAGTTCAAGAGTACAAAAGTCTACAAGCTCAAGAAAAACTTGTATGGCTAGAAGCAAGCTCCAAGAGCTTGGTATAGTCAAATTGACTCTTATTTTCTCAACTATGTATTTAACAAGAGTTGTAATGAGCGCACTCTTTGTACCAAATCATATCAGCAAAGTAAATTCTTTTAGTTTGTTTTTTTGTTGATGATATGATATATATTGGAAATATGATGTTAAATTATTTAAATGATGCCTTAAAAATAGATTTTGAGATGACAAATCAAATATGCTATATATATCTTAAAAAGTTTCAATAGCTAAAACACATATTGCAAACCACCATAAACACCTATGAACAAAATTGAGCAAGCACAATGAAGGACCAAAGTTGATTCAACACTACTTAAGAGGCTTGTAAGTGACCTAGCCAATTCCATTCCCAAATTTATGGAAACTCCCAAAGACGGCCACTCTAAATTTGCAAAATAAATTTTAAGGTATATTGCTAGTATAGCTAATAATGGATTGATGCATACAAATTTTAAAGACAATACACTTACAAGATACACATGCAATGACTTTGCTAGTATCATTGATAAACTTTTATTTAGGCACAAGTTTGATGGCTTCTTAGAAGGATCTCACTATTGCTAATCTGTGGAATATAATAAGAAAAAGAAGTAAACTGTTATAAGCATAGAACATACCATAACTTAACATGGGATCAAAGCTGAGGTGAAGATAAAGCCCGAGCAAGAGCAAGAGCAATCACCGAAGAGAAGATTGGCAAGGCTATCCTAAAAGAACTATGGGGCCCTCAACACTCTTTCCTGTTGAAGACAAGCTTCGTGAGAACACTCACTATCATGGATGGAAGATGTCTATCGATCTAACTCTAAAAGATCAAGGAGTGCTAGACCATGTAAGAGGCAATATTGTTGAGCCTCCATCAAATGCATCCGCTGCTGCGTGGAACAAATGGAAAAATGGAGAAGTCAAAATAAAGAAGATCATCCGGGACTCTATTGACAAGCATTTGGTGGCCTACATCTCTGAACTGGACACCTCCAAGGAAATCTACGATAGACTAGTAAGTTTATTTAAAGCCAATGATGCAAATCA
This sequence comes from Pinus taeda, assembly GCA_000404065.3. NCBI lineage: Eukaryota > Viridiplantae > Streptophyta > Pinopsida > Pinales > Pinaceae > Pinus > Pinus taeda. The sequence continues at coordinate 30,053 of APFE030889380.1, read as the reverse complement.
AGTTTTGTTTCTTAGAAATAAGCTAAGGGAAATCAAGAAGGGTAAAGATAAGAGTATGCAAGCATACTTCTTAAGAATCATCGAGATCAAGAACGATCTCCTATCTATTGGGGAAATTATTAGTGACAGGGAAATGGCACTCACAACTCTTGGAGGATTACCATCCGAATGGTACGTGTTCAAGACTACTCTTCTAAACAATAATGTAATTCCTAGTTTCAAGGAATTAATGGCTAGATTCATTCAAGAAGAAACAAGGGTAGAAGAGCAAGAAATGCCCATGCCTAAAGGTCCTCCTGTAGCCTTTTCTTCTCATGCTAAGAAAAAAAATAATTCGAGGACTAAATCAAAAAGAAAGGTTGGAGCTAATGGTGGAAGAAAAGGATGATGTTAGATCTACGATAAACCAGGTCACTATGCAAGGGAGTGCCCTGATAGAAAAGACTCATACAGGGACAATACCCTATTTTTGGAGATGGCAATCAAAGGAATGGAAAATCTAATAGCAGAGGTAAAAGGAGTGTTGGAAATCAAGGAAGAGGACAACCATTCAAGAAGGCTAGAAATTCCAGGTGTGAATCTAACACTGTTGACAATAAACAAGCTGAATATTATCTACCCGCTGCCCTATCTCTACCTCTGCTCCGACTTAATGGGAATTTGGCTCATTGATAGTGGTGACTCAAGACACTTCACTGATTACAAAGAAATACTCCATAATCCCATAGACCAATTAATTTTTTCCCAACTTTTGTTATAAATAACTCTTCCTTTAAAATAAATTAATTAACCAAAAAATCTGAACCAGTCTATTTATTACTTATAATAAGCTATTTACCTTAATCTAGTATTATTTTATATTGTGGCAGAATATTACCTGAAACCTGCATCCTTATTTTTCCCTGCAATGGAGTAAAGTAAAGTGTGAAGTAGAGTATGGGAAGGAGATAAAAGACGCCCATAATTACAATTCCTCCGATGGAAATATAAAAAAATGAGGGGGAGTTCACAGGTGGTTCACAGCTTGCTAGTGTAGGGGATTCAAATTATCTTTATAAAATCACAATAGCTAACTAGTCAATTTGACAGTAGATAATCTTCTTTAAAAGTAAGTATATGGTTAGATATTGATTTTTCCTTCATATCCGAGGATTCTCCACATAAACCCCTAGATCACTGTGTATATTTTATAAATTTGTGTTCCTTATTATTTCATCAATATTCGAGAGGCTCTTCAATGCCCGGCATCGTTAAACGTGTTGTAGTGGATTCGCTATTTTCTTTCTTCTTAATTTCCCTTTCTTTCGCTGAATATATTGATCAGAGTCATATCAAGGCAATGAAAATAACAAATGTTCAATGTGTATATAAAGATGATCATTAGACTGGCAACGAGTTTAGATTTCGAGAGTTCTCGACCTCGGGGTACGAGTGGAGAATACCAGAGTTTAAGTTGGGGAATCCCATTGAAGCTGCCAGAAATTCTGCGTTTGAACACCTTGTGTCTCCATGAAAATAACTTATCAGCCACGGTAGTTTTTCCTAAGGAGATTGGGAAGGTGCCTGGCTCAGTGAAATAATAGGCCAGGCTTATGAAGATTCCGGTACAATAATTCCCCATGGGATCAGTCCTTGGAGCTCTGAATCATCAATGACAGCATTGCAGCACTCATAATCTACAGCTAAATTTGTAAGCCCAAGGATGGAGAGATATAATGTTGAATGTGTCTCCTTAGTGTTGATTTTATTACTGCCTGCAGATGCTCAGCAGTTGTACATGGAAAGGGAAATATAACCACATGATTTGAAGGGTCAGAAATATGATTTTGTGTGTATACCACATGAGGATAGGGGTGGATATAAATGTTGGGGACAAACCCTATTTTTGGAGATTGTTAGGCAGTAATCCTAACCCTAACCGTACACTGTTCAACGTCGGTTTTCTTTTGTCGAGCAGGCTAAAGTCTGATACCTGAGAGTGTTGGGCCACTGTCGTCGTACACTGTTCAACTTCGGCTCTTTTTTGTCGAGCACGGTGAAGTCTGATACCCTATGTTGGCCCTCTGTGACCGTTTTATTTTTGGATTAAAGGAGTATGAGTCGTCGTTGTCTGCAATAAAATTTGGATGGATGTGTCTGTGACTTTGGCTTTGTTTTCAATGTCGTTATCGTTACAGCTATTGTGTCATTTGGATGGACGTGTCTCTGACTCTGGCTTTGTTTGCAGGATCATTCATCGTTATCAATATTGTATCAGACGTTGAGACCATTTTAATTTGGGAGGGATACTGCGCCAATGGCACCATTAATGGTTGGAGAACAGAGGTGGAAATCAATTGTTGTGATCGAGGATTTCGGTTCATTGGTTGCTCGAGGAGTCAGAAGGTCGAGAGAGTGGACACTTTTTGCAAAATCGTAGTGGGAAGCCTCAAAATAGCATTGGTCGATGGAATATTACAAGGAAAATCAACATCCCAAACCCAGTATATAAAATAAATTTTAAATATTATTAGTCGTAGAGCCCATTGCCACTGTTTATCTGTCAATATCGGTTTTCATCCTCAATTATATTGTAAGATTTAGAGTTCATGGCCAGTTTTTAGTCTTTCAAAGTTATGGTACTTATTTTGAAATTTTCTTTTTCAAAGTTATGGTTCTTATTTTGAAATTTTCTTTGTAATTCTGGTTGGGAATACTAAAAGGGTGTCTTGGTAAGCCAGTTTAAATCTTTCACAATAGGAAACGCAAGGTATCCTAGAAATAAAACAAAAATACCTTATGTTTATATAGTTCAAATTGTGAAGACTCCCATCCTCAAATTTTGGCTTCAACCATTACAAAAAAATTCAAATTTTTCGAAGTCCAACCTTGAATGAAAGCTCCAACTCCAACTTGATCTATATATAAGGATTCCAATCCTTTCAATCTTAATTTAGGCTTCAACCCTATCTATATACGAGGACTCCAATCCTTCTAAGCTAATTCAGGCTCCAACTTTTTCAAGAGTGTCTCAAAGCTATTCCAAGGTCTCCTCAATAGCTGCTCCAAGGATGACTTCGAGTCTGCTCCAAAATTGCTTCAGATCTGTTTCAAGAAAGGTTTCTAGAGTTGCTTCAAAGGTCTCTTCATATGTTGCTCCAAAAATTCATTCAGAGCTGTTCAAAATAATTCTTCATAGGTTGCTCCAAAAGGCTTTGACATTCCAAGGCTTGTTCAACAAAGCTAGATCCAAGACGTCAAGAATCTTCAAATCTTCTTCAAAGGATTGCTCGTTGGTCTGCATCAAGGAGATGATTCCAAAGTCAACCTCTAGCCTTCTTCAATTTTAGCTCCAAGGTCAACTTCAAGTCCGCTTCAAATTTAGCTCCAAGGTCACCTTCAAATCTTCTTCAAAAGGTTGCCAAGTTCGGTCCAAAAATGCCTACAATTCTGCTCCAACAAATGGTCAACAATGCTCCAACAAGGCTGCTACAATAAGTCTTTTAAGATTGCTCCAAAAGATACCAAGAATGTGCACAAAAGGGTTGCTTCAAATGTCCTTAAGTCTGATCAATGAATGGCTTCAAAAATATACACAAGGGATTGTTCCATAAGTGTCAAAAACTTATCATAAATCTACTTATAATCTGCTTCAATGGCTTAAAAAATGTACATAAGGGGTTGTTCCAGAAGTCTCAAAAGCTTATCATAAATCTACTTATAATCTGCTTCAGAAGTAAGCCAATTTTCTCCTTTTCCACTATCTAAAACTTGTAACAGAGTGCCCAAGTGCAGGCCCAAATCTACCTACAGGAATCTGGGATCTGGGGTCTACTTAGAATAGGGCCAAGGTCTATAATTGCGTCAGGCAGAGACAAGCTGAAACTAAGCTGATTTCACTACTTAAGCCCGAAGTCTTTCCTTCTAAGTTCTAATCTGAATTTGATCAAATATCTCTAAAAACCATAACCAATAAACTTTAAAGATCAAAAAAACAAATCCCTAAGTGCTTCTTCTTCGCATTGCCATAGCGTACATGAAATATGAACCTATGCATCTTCTATTGCAGACTCAAACTTGTCTCTTGCTTCCTTCGACAAGTTTAATGTCAAAATGAGGTGAATTAACTCTTACTTATACAAGTCTAGCTACTTCACAGCAAGGTCCATCTGACCATGGTTGGAGTTGACATGTGCATGATTTTTAATATTTTTTTAAATTTGTTTTATTTTTATATTATGTTTTGTGTAACTTGGGATTGTTGATCCATTATGTAGTGATTGAGAGAGGGGCTTATTCTACAGTCTAATATTGGAGGACGTGTAAGTTTGTGGGTGAGTCAATACCTTTTAAAATAAAAATAAAACTAAAATTATGTTCTAAATAGAAAAATAATGTTGGCTATAATTAAAAATAAATAAATATATTGTAAAGTAATTAGAAGTTAAAAAAATGTGTGAATAAGATGTTTAAATCTTATACTTCTCAAAATATTTAAACAAAAGGAATAATTTTTTGAGTAAAATATTTCGGGAGCTTTTTAAACCTAATGGCCACGAAGCTTGAGTTAAACGGTACTATGCCCCCAAAAACCTGCACACGACCCAAAAGACCAGAGTAGAATGACAAAGGAGGAGAAAGGGGGATAGATCCCCTCCTATCTAAATGCTTCGGCATGGGAATCATGCCAGAATATCACTAACCAAAAACAAGTCAGAGAAATAAATAGGTCCTCGAAGCAAGATGGCACACACTTAGCTGAGGTAAATACTTACCATGTGCGATGGAAAAACCAAGATTCATCATATAGATGAACAAACTCGAGAGATACATAAGTTATATGAAAGACCATGCACCAATATGTAAGTTCATTGGAGTATGGCTCAAAGAAAAGGACCTCACCAAATGAATTCAGCAAAAATGGCAATGGTGAGGCCATATCGAGCTCAAGCTAGGAGCAAGAGGCTTCTTCACGGTAACATTCTCGAACTTGCAAGACAGAAAAAGTATTTGAAAATGGTCCTTACTTTCATTATAATGCTCGATTGTTTATGAGATACTAGGACGAATACTATGACCCAAACAAGGAAAAAACTTTGGCAACCCCGATGTGGGTTAGGTTATTTGGCCTCCCAATGGACTTTTGGAACCCATAGATACTAGATGGCATAGGAAACATGATAGGCAGATTTGTTAAAATAGCAGAAACAACAAAAAAAGGAAGATATACCACATATGTGAGAATATGTGTTTACATGAATATAGTTGAACCCATCCAAGCTACAGTAGAACTAGAGTACCATGAAGAGGTCTTGTAGCAAACCCTAGACTACGAACACATCCCATTTAGTTGTAAAGATGTCATGAGTATGGCCACCTATTTAAGGAGTGCCCACTAAATATAGAAGAGGGAGAGAACATGCATAAACAACAAAGGAAAAATAAAAAAGACAAGGATGGGTTTCGAGAAGTGAAAAGTAAAAGAAGACAAGTAAGAGAGAATACAAGCGGGGGGGAAAGAACAACAAGCCCAGCCAAGCAGAACAAACAACTTTGATGTACTACAAGAAGAAGAAGAAGAGAACGAGGTCCAAATAATGGACTATCAAGGGGGAAAAAGGAAAGGAAAGCAGCTCGAGTCAAGGCAAACTAAAACCTAAGAGGAAAGCCCAAAGTGAGCCGATAGAGAAAGAGGAGAAGGGAGACAGAGAAAAAATGGATAACACTACAATGGAAATAGATACAAGTAGGGGAGAAGAACTAAGCATGGAAGAAGAGGTGTTGAGGAAACTATTGAATGAATGGAGACATCTAGATGAGCGATTCAATCCAAAAGACCAAAAACGACTATACAGAGAAACAGTCAAGTAGTATCAAGTTAAACAGGGGCAGGGGAAGATGGAGATGGCAGAACAACTGGGTTGCAATAGGACAACACCCAAGATTACCCAAATAAAATGAAAGGCCGAAAGAAAAGAGGTTGAAGAAACCTACAGGAATCTATACAGATTATGGGAGAAATGCTAGTGAATACACGGAGGGTAGTACCACTATCGGCGGTATTTCATCAAATAAAATAAGCAACCCAATGATAATTACATCCTTGAATATAAGAGGCCTTAATAGTAGAGGCAAACAGAGACACTTAGTTGAAGGACTAAGAAAAGAAAAACCTCAACTTATGGTGCTACAAGAAACAAAAATCACAGGAGGGAGAATGGAGGAGATACGAAGCAAAATAAAACCAAGGTATGAATGCATGACCATAGATGCGAAAGGTAGTGTGGGAGGTATAGCAATACTGTGGAACCCAGCAGATATCACAGTAGACTATTGGATGAGTATGAAAAGAATCCTCATGCAGCGGTTCCGACTAATAGGAAACAAAGAATGGTTTTTAGTCTTTGCAGTTTATGGCCCTCATGTTCCAGAGGAAAAAGGAAATTTCCTCCAACAAATACTGAAGCTAGGTAAAATTCACAAGGAAAAAATTTGGCTAATAGCAGGGGACTTCAATTTGATAACATCAACAGAGGAGAAAAGAGAAGGAATGCAAAGAGAAGATTTGGAAATGGAGAGATTTAGGGATCTTCGAGAAGAACTAAACTTGCTAGACATCCCAACTATAAATGGAAAATATATGTGGAACAACAGAAGGGGAGGGAGCAGACAGATAGCCTCTAGATTAGACAGATTCTTGGCAATAGAACATTTCATTAGCAAAGACATATTCTATGAAGCATCAATTCTTCCGTGTCTAGGGTGAGATCACTGACCTATTAAACTAGAAATAGAAATGAATCAAGGAAACCAAAACCGTCCCTTTAGGTTTGAGGCATTTTGGCTAACAGAACCAACCTTCATAGAAAAATGAAGGAATGGTGGAAAGGGAATGAGAAGGAGATAGGAGGAAGAAATTAGATGCACACCTTTCAACTGAGACTGAAAGATCTAAAAGAGAAGATAAAGAAATAGAACAAGGAAGAATTCGGTAACATAGAGAAAGAATAGGAGAAAATCTAATCAAATATGAAGAAACTACAATAGCAAATAATCAATGAAGGTAGAAGTGGAGGGCTCACAGAAGAGGAAGGGTGGCTAATTAACAAATTGGAATAAATGAGGCAATAAGAGGAAATCCTATGGAAACAAAAATCAAGAATCCAATGGTTAAAAGAAGGAGAAAGAAATACAAAGTTCTTCCGCAAAGCAATGATACAACACATGCAACAGAACAGAATATTCTCCCTAATGGATCAACAAGGCAATCGGCTCACTCAAAAGGAAGAAATGGAGAAACTGTTATTACAGCATTTCAAAGGGCTCTTGACATAACCAAACATTAGAAGGGGGGATACTATTAATAAAATCACTCAACATATCCCCAATTTGGTGAGCAAAGACTAGAACCTAGCTCTATTAAGAGAAATATATAAAGCAGAGGTGGAGGAGGTAATCAGGAATATGGCGAGAAACAAAGCACTAGGGCTAGATGGATTCACTATTGAATTCTTCCAAGAAAACTGGACTTTCCTAAGTGAATACATAGTGAAACTAGTGGAGGAGTCTAGGTGTACCAAAAGAATGAACCTAGCCCTGAATTCAACATTTCTAGCCATGATCCCAAAGATAGAACTCTCGAGAGAACGGCAAGGGTTCCGACCAATAGCACTTTGTAATGTCATATACAAAATCTTGGCCACAATAATGGCCAACCGTTTAAAACACATATTACCTGGTTTGAATTGTCAAGAGAAAACAGGGTTTGTCAAAGGCAGATAAATAACAGACGGCATAGTGGTGGCACAAGAAGCAATTCACTCATTAAAAAAATAAAAAACCAAAGGCATGCTGGTAAAACTAGATTTGGCCAAAGTCTATGATAAACTGAATTGGGAATATCTACAAAAAATATTGAAGGCATTTGGCTTTGATGAAAGATGGATAAGGCGAATAATGTCAATGTTAACCACCCGATTTTTGTCAATTATGCTCAATGGATCCCCTACAAAGGCATTCAACGCAACGAGAGGGCTCAGGCAAGGCGACCTGCTTTCACCCTTCTTGTTTATCCTAGCAGTGGAAGGCCTAGGAAGATATATAAAAGAGAAAGTATGTGGTGAATAATATACAAGCCTTAGACTGTGGGGAAATGGCCTTCCACTAACCCACCAACAATTTGTAGATGATGTAATGTTATATGGATAAGCATCGCTCAAGGAAGCTAGGAAAATCATGGAAATTTTCAGAGACTTCACTAGTGCCTCAAGGACGAATATAAACAAAGAGAAGTTGAATATATTCTTCTTTAACACCTCAACACCATCTCAAGCCTTCCTAGCAAGAACTATGGGATTCATAATAGGAAAATTACCTACGAAATATCTAGGCATCCTGCTAAATGACCAACATAACAAAGTGGCTAATTGGAAACCCTTGTTGGGAAAAATCCAAAGGAAAATGCAGAACTGGACATTCAGAACTTTGAACATTCCAAGTCGCATAATTTTATTAAGGTTTGTATTACAATCCATCCCGATATGCCAACTAACTAGTCAAGTGACTCTTAAAACAGTCTGCCAGAAAATGGTAGACATGTTCAGAAAATTCATATGGCAAGGACCTAGCACAGCAAAAAAATGGACACTTCTATCGTGGATCTGGCTCAACGAACCACTAAAATAAGGAGGCCTTGGACTCCAAGATCCCTACATACTGAATTAGGTAATGGGAGCAAAGTTGTGGTGGAGATGGATACAAGGAGGGTAGACCTTTGGGAAAAGCTATGGAGAGGAAGTATGACATGCCCAGGTCTCTCAAAGGAAAGTTAAGAAGCCAAAACAACAAGAAAGGTTCAACAATGTGGAACCTAGCCAGTGTCAACAGGGAGCTGATCAACAACCATAGCTTTTGGGAAATTAGAGGAGGAGACAAAGCCAACTTCTTGGAAGAAGCGTGGCAACAAAGAGAAAAATTAAACAGCCAGCCTTAGCTAGCAGAAATCCAACAATTCACCAATCTCCAAGGCGGAAACATAGTGCAAAATTTCTGGTGCGTAGACCCAAGAAAATATTGGAGAAAGTGGAAACAAAAATAGGATTGGCGAGAAGCACTAGAAACACCCCAATGGAAGCTATACGAAATGGAAATGGCAACCAGGAAAATAGCACAAAAAGAAGGACCGAACATTCTAAGATGGGGCTATAGGATCAAAGGAATGTTTATAATAGAGAAGATTATCAACTAAAAGCAAAACACCTCAGGCATCAAGAAACAAATAACTGGGAAATCATACAGAAGGAAAAAGCATGACCGAAGATCGCTTTCTCTATTTGGATCCTGCGCCATGGTCAGGCATTAACATGGGACCAACTGCAAAAAAAAAGAATGCAAGGCCCATCAATATGCGTTTTATGTCGAGAACAGGTAGAGACAATGGAGCACCTTACCAATGCTTTTGAAAACAACGAAAACTTGTGGAAACAACACCATCAACTTTTCGAAATCAGTGATAGGAATCCAAATAACATGCAAACAACAATAGAGAACTGGCGGAAAAAGCCGTACCAGAACCCAATCCTGAACCATGCTTGGAGACTCTCGCTAGGATTTTTTCTATGGAATATATGGAAAGAACGAAATGAACTAATAATCGAGGAAGAACAAAGAGCAAAAGCAGAAACATGGAACCACATAACCCAAATATTCGAGAGACTATTCTTATAGAGAAATGGTTCGAGAAGGATTGGAAAACTAACCCAAAGGAAGAAAATATAATGACTCACCTGAAGCTAAAACCAAGCATGATGCATGCCTCCTAATGGAAGCACCACACCACCAAAGGAGAGGAAGTAAACTAATTCAAATGACCACAGAAGGATTTCATGAAACTAAACTTCGATGGCGCTGCAAAAGGGAACCCTCGTGAGGTAGGGACAAGAGGGTTATTCAAAGATACAAGGGTAAGACATTAAGATTCTACGTGATGGACTGTGGTAACATGACAAATAATGAACCAGAGCTCTACGCCCTAGAAAAAGGGTTGGAAATTGCGATTAGAGAGCGATTTCAAAAACTACACATAGAAGGCAATTCAAAAATGGTGATTGAAATGGTAAAGAAGCTACAACAAGGAACACAGTGGGAGAAGATCAACCAAAACTGGAGAAATGCATGGCTGGTCCAGGAGATCAGTAATCTAATCAAACAGATAGACTACATCATCCCTACACACATCCGAAGGAAAGGCAACGTGGCAGTAGATAACCTGGAAAATTGGGGAAGCAACCAGGTAGGCAGAACTTTAGATATAAAAGTGAAAGAACTATATCAGATGGAGGAGATGGAGAACTTAGTGAAAATCCTAGAAAAAGACAAGGAAGAGGAGGAGAACCCTTGATCGGGGTGCAGCATCATGGAGGATGTGGGTCAGGGGAGATGGGACCGAGAAGTGGTAGGGAGAGTCCAAGCAAGTGAAAGGATAGGTATGAGAGTGGGAAGTGGAGGGAGAGGATAGGACGAAGGGTAGGTGGAGAGACAGGGCAGGGAAGGAACAGACCCCGAGAGCAGGCCAGTGAATACAGGAAAGGAAAACAACGAGGATGGCAGGGGGGCCAATGGGAATGCGGGCAAGAGGATGCCAACAAGTGGCAAGATGAGGGAAGAGGACATGCGGCAAGAGCAGCCAGGAGAAAGTGAGAATTAATGAGTAATAATGTAAGAAAGGATGGAGGGTCACCATTCCAAGGTGACGGCATATGGATCAATGAGGGGAGTAATTATGAGAGTCAAGTGGATGAGAAGAGTAAGGACACAAGGGGGAGGGGAATAAAAATTAAAGAGAAAAAGTCTATAGGCATATGCATGCAGAGGGAGGAAATGAGAACAGGAGAGAAGAAAGGTGACCAAGGAACAGCATCGCAGCACGAGGACAACAACAAAACTAGCTCTGCATGTTGGTATGTTGTTTCTCTAGCCCTCAACATCTTAATAATTAGGATGCCTTTCTTTAAAAAGCTAGAAAAAGTGTCGAGGATAGGTAGCAATTCTGGTAGGGAGAAACCTAGGAATTCCTGGGACCCTAGATGGACGAAGTTTATAGAATTTGCAATGAAAACCCTAGGGATTAAGCCAGAGCTCCTAGAGAAGGGAGCAAGCAGAGCTAAGATGAGAAAAACTGGTAAGGATATCACGATAGGGAAATTCATTATGACCAAGAGGTGCCTATGGCTAGGAGAGGTAGGGGCAGAAACAAGGAATGGATAAGTTGCAACCAAGGTAACCCCAAGAAATGAAATACGAGAGAGTGTGGCCACCATGACTCCTATGGGGGGCTCCTCGGGCAAAACAAAGGGAAAAAAGAAGAGGTACATAGAGAAAAGAGAATAGAGGAAAGAGGTAAACAAAAAATAAAAATTTTACTAGGTGCAGAGGAGAATAGGGCTAGGGTACTGTTGTTCAAAACCCCAGAGAACATCTCCATGGCCAGGCCTCCCTGCAAAGCACAGAACTGTAACATAGTCTATCCTGGTGGCAGTCCCAAGTGGAAGCCTCTGTCACGCTCTCTAAGTGATAGTCGTTGACAAGTGAAAAACATGAAGGTAAAAGAAGAAAAAACTAGAAGAACCCAAAATTGTGAGACGAGCTGGGAAAAGCCAATAGAAACCGTGACAAGCCTTAGTTCCAACCCTGAAAGGGATAACAAATGTGACACAAGGAAATGGTGTTGAAGTTTCTAAATTTACATAGTTTAGAAACCCTTCATGCAGTTTTTCTAATTTATTCCTACCTACTTCTTATTTTTTCTTTAACAAGTTATTTACGAAGTAAATATTGAAAGTAAACACGAGTGCAAGCTCAACATATTAGAGATCAACAACTAAAAGAAACAAGAACAAGCACACCACATGACACCATTATTTTTGGACCAATGTCCCCGGAAAAACCCAATGCTGGAAAATCGATGCAGCTATATGATCGTTTTCTTATTAAGCAATATGAGAGTACAATCTGGGTGCCATAACTAGCCTACCCAATGAAGAATTTCCTTAGCAGCTATACCTCACAGTTTGAGAGAAATCTCCTAGTTGAAACCCTGGAAAACCCTTCCGGCAGCTCCTCAGCACAAAACTCCTCTTGCAACCCCAGCGTCTGCCCAATCTAGACTGCGTCAACCCATCTCTATCTCACACTGGCCCTGCATTAGCCTTTCTTGTCCTACATCAACCACATGAGGCACCGTGTCAGCTTTCTAGGCCTCTGCATTAGACACGCTCGCCTCTCTAGTGCTCTGCGTAGCACTTGGCTGCCTCTGTGTGGCCGTGCGTGAACCATTACTCGCTCTGCGTCACTCTCCTTGGCAGCTACGCTGCTCTCCCGACATAATCTCTGCCTTCTCTATTTCTTTCTACTCAATACCCCTCAATTGCTTTCCCGATCACTGATTCTATCTCTCTTAGCAAACCTCGCTCTAAAGAATAGAATCACTAATCATCTGGTGTATTCTCCAAGTGACCCCAAGCCTCCTCTTATACTTTTCCCGTTGACATCTCAATGGCCGAGATTAAGTCCCTAATTCAACGGCTAAGATTAGATCTAGATTGATCCATGTCTTTTGGACCACTCTAACACAAATTCATATTAATACACATTAATATTTTATATTCACTATGTTTAGACTTAGGGACTCCATTAAAAATATTAATTATTTTAATATCTCTTGATCTGTTTAGAATCTAACCAAACTCTTTCTAGGTATTGGAGATCTCATGTACCCCAATTTCTCCACCAAATTTTGTGGCTATAGCACATCCGATGCTACCCCAAATCAAAACTCCCTCCTAGCGAGGACTATGCTCTAACAATACTCCTCACTCAGTATTACTCTAATCATCTGGCATGAGTACCTATGCTGATGCTAGGCCTTCCTGCCCAACATCCTCTGCACTGCTGCATCTTGTACTGCTGCCCATGGTTCTGCCACTGCCACTGCTGCATTTGTATGACAACTCCCTTTACATCTGTGTTGTCGCTCGTCCTTTCTCCCAGCATTGCATCTGCACTACACCTCATATCATCAAGGTGCATTGTGCTGCCCACTACAGCACTTCAACTTAGTTACTGAGAAGTAATTAATTGATCTCCCAACTGACCTCTCTATTCGGCTAGAGACACCCATTGATGTTGAAGCTCCCTCTGCTGCTGACAAGTGCTCCTTCTCTCCGACCTCTACGCTACTACAACAAATCCCCACAGCTTACACCGTTGCAAGCCTCTTTGTGCCTTGCTGTACTTGTGCAACACTCTTGTGCCTCTCGCACTACTATAGCCTGCTAGCTCTGCGTTGTCTCGGGACTTCTGCAATGTAGCTCTCTCTGTCACTCCATCCGCATCCATCTCTATCCACCCAGCCAGTCCTGCTACTCCTCGTTGGGGCTCCCGTAGCAAGGTCTAATCCAAGAGGCTGGGCACCTCAAGGATCCTGCCCCTCATCGCCTGTAGTCCATCTCACTACAACTCGATGTCTCCCCACTTCTACTTAAGTGGTGCATGTGCACTCATGGCACAATCATCGTCTGTCAAAAATTCTTTCTCTCCCTGTGCTGGCGATGCCTTAGTCTCAAAAGACTCTCCCTTACTCTTCTTCCTTGGGCACTCGGTCGCATAATGACCCATCTCCCCACAGTGGAAGCACTTAATCTTGGAGAGATCTTTCTTCTTTCGCTTCTCTTGCTTTCCCTCAGATGCTAGGGCCACATCCTCCTCCTCCTGCTTGACCTTGATCCCTTTGTTGTTGCTACCTATCTTCGACTGTCTTCTGATCTCTTCCTCGTGAAGAGCTACCCACATCTCGTCCGAAGGTGGGAGAGTCCCTCTGCCTAGGATACTTTGGACAAACACTTCCCAATCTTCTAAGACAACATTCAGGGTTGTCCTCACCATAAGCTTCGGATTCAGTGTCGCTCCTATAGCACTCAACTGGTCTCAGATCTCATTTAGTCCTCCTAGGAAGGTGTCAATCGATTAACCCTACTTCATCTGATACGACCTCATCTGGTTCTCGAGCAGCATTCTTCTCTGCATAGAAGTATGCAGGTATAGGTTCTTGAGATCCTCCCACATCTCAACTGTCGTTTCCTTCTTGGCTATATGTGGTACCACATGATCCTTGACCCTGTCAAGGATAATGCACTTGGCCCTTGCCATCGCCTCTTTGTACCTATCATTATCATTGGGGTTGACTCAGATAGCTACTACCTTTAAGGTGAAGTTCTTGACACGATTCATGTCAAGCACTAATAAGATTCTGGCCTTCCAAATTGCAAAGTTCGATGCTCTATCCAGTCTATCCTAGTCTCTTACCCCATGTAGTGCCATGACGCTCCTCTACTTCCCTCCTCGAAGTTCTCTTTTCAACTCCTCTAAGTCTCTACTTCCAATCTAGAAGTTCTCTTATGGACTCCCTTTGAGTCCTGATTTCTCTCGTGGAAATCCTTTTGTTGCTTATCGAGATTCCCCTACTCTAATTGTCTTGTGCAACTGCACTATTGATCCGGGTTCCTCGGCCAGAAACCCTCGATAACAACTCCTCTGGCCCTCCTGTGTTAGGTATTGTTCTGACTATAGTACCTCACCAGCTCCACTTTGCAATATTCCTGCAACCTTCTAGACCCTAGTACCTGGCTCTCTGTGAGCTGCGTCAGCTCGTCTCTGCCCCACACTGGCTCTGCATCACCCTCGATGGGTCTGCGTCAGCCCTGGGATGCCCTACATCAGCCCTCTAGCCCTCTGCATCAACAACTCTAGCCTCTCTAAGGCTTTGCATAGTTCCCAGCTTCTTCTGCGTGGCTCTAGCTAGCTCAACGTCACACTTCCTTGGCTTTTGCGTTGCTAGAAACAACTTATGCCACCTCGGGACAGTTGTTTTCTGCTGCTATTGCTTAGCTCGGCTGATGTCTTTTAGTCCTCCTATGATCTGCAATCATTCTCTCATACCATGTTGAAGTTTCTAAATTTACTTAGTTTAGTTTAGAAACCCTTCATGCACTTTTTCTGATTTATTCCTACCTACTTGTTATTTTTCCTTTAACAAGTTATTTACAAAGTAAATATTGAAAATAAACACCAGTGCATGCTCAACATATTACATGTTAGCAACTAAAAGAAAGAAGAACAAACACACCACATGACACCATTATTTTTGGACCAATGTCCCTAGAAAACCCATTGCAGGAAAACCAGTGCAACTATCTAAGGGTTTTCTTATTAAGCAATATCAGAGTACAATCTGGGTGCAGTAACTCGCCTACCCAATAGAGAATTTTCTTAGCAGCTATACCTCACAGTTTGAGAGAAATCTCCTAGTTGAAACCCTCGAAAACCCTTCTGGTAGCTCCTGAGCACAAAACTGCTCCTACAACCCCCGCGTCTTCCCAATCTGGACTGTGTCAGCTCCTCTCTGTCTCACGGTAGCCCCACGTTAGCTTTTCTTGCCCTGTGTCAGCCCGAGGAGGCCTTGCATCAGATTTATGGGCCTTTGCGTTAGACATGTTAGCCTCTCTGGAGCTCTGCGAAACATTTGGTTGCCTCTACGTGGCCTTGTGTGAGCCCTTACTCGCTTTGCATCACTCTTCTTGGGTGCTCCACTGCTCTCCCGGTACAATCTCTACCTTCTCTATTTCTCTGTACTCAATGCCCTTCAGCTGCTCTCCCAATCACTGATTCTATCTCTCTTAGCAAACCCGGCTATAGAGAATAGAATGACTGATCGTCTCGTGTGTTCTCCAAGTGACCCTCGAGCCTCCTCTTATACGTTTCTTGTTGACATTTCAATGACTAAGATTAAGTCACTAATAAATGGCTAAGATTAGATATGGCTTGATCCATGTCTTTTGGACCACTCTAACACATATTCATATTAATACACATTAATATTTTATTTTCCCCAAGTTTAGACTTAGGGACTCCATTAAAAATATTAATTATTTTAATATCTCCTTATCTATTTAGAATCTTCTCAAACCCTTTCTGGGTATTGATATCTCATGTGCCCCAACCTCTCCACCAAATTTCGTAGCTAGAGCACATCCGATGCTACCCCAAATCAACAAATGAGGAATTAATTGGATGTTTGTACAACATCAAATTGATATTTGTTATGGTTCCGTGATAGGTCTCACCTCAAACTACATCAAGTACAAAGAGGAGGCTAATAAAAAGAAAGAAGCAACCAACAGTAGAAATGAAGACAACATGGCAAGAGATGGAAAAGAGGCGACGAGAAGGGGTAAGAGAGGCACAGGCAAAAATATGGAAGAGGGGGTGAGCGGCCTAAACAAAGAGCAAAGCAAGAGAGGGAGAAAGATTGGACGTGAACATATGAAAACCCTCATCGACCCAGGAAACCCACTGGAAGTTAGAGCCCAAATAGGTGGCTCGGAACAAGAACTAGATGACAAAATAAAGAACTAAGACATTCCCATGGAGGAATGGGAGGGCATGGTTCCACACCTAGGGAACTCCCAAGGACCACACTCTCTCTTCAGACAAACAATCCAACAGTATTGGGTGATGAAGAAAGTGGTGGCCCGGGCTACGACTCTCAATCACAAACAAGCAGCAAGCAGAGGACCGGAGGTAAAGGAAGACACCAAGGAAAAGGATCCCATGAGGGCAAAACTCCTCAGGGAGATTGCAGCAGTCTAGATATAAACTTACAGAAACAACTTAGCACTGGGGAGAATTGAACAAACATTGCAGGGTGAGATGTTGGGCTCTAGCGCCAGCCCTAGCAGAGGTCCAATTTCATTTTTTTGAAATTTTATGATGAATAATTTTTACTTGTTTAACGTGAACTGCAATATAGATAGTATAGATAATGTTGCTTGGCTGATAGAGAAAGATATTTTTAAATTTTTGACAGCATTTAATGCACACAAATGGCTACTTGGTTTAAGCTCAAACAAATAGAAAATGTGATTTTGAATAGATAATATATATAGAGGAAGTACCACTAAGTTCACAGAAAAAATAAATAAATAAATAAATAAAATAATTAAACAAGAGATTTAAATAAACCATTTAAAAATCTATATTAACCAATTTATGTAGAAAAAAATTAAGTTTTTATGGTTAAAATTCTTATTTGGTCCTATATATACTCTATTTAGTATTCAAAAATAAAATTTAAATAATGAAAAATAACATATGGTATTTTGTACTCTAAAAAAATTTACACTTGAATAAATTTGATTCACCTATTCCATGTTAAATCAATATTTAAGATAAATCTATATTGGTTTTATGAAAAATTTCTTACACTAAACACTAGATATTGGATCACATATTATTTGTTACTTGTCCATTAGTTAATGAATGTGCACCAACTACTCCTCTCTATGTAAAATAGATATATGGAAGATGGCTATTACTATAAATACAATTTCAAGGGCACCATTTTTTTTTATATTAAAGTGTTAATATGAATGAGGAGATTGGGGAGTGTACATACAGGCTTATGTAGAATCAACTCACCTAATTCATCTAAATCCTTTTATGTGAGATTGTGGAATCTTGATGTAATAAAAGTAGCTTTATGAAGTTATAGACCTGGTTAACTTCAAGTCCTAAAATTGTTTCAATTTTTTTTAATTTTGAGCTTGAGAGATTTAGGGCTCAACCCTAACTCCATGCTTACTAAGTATCATAATTTTCACTGTTTAAGGATCAGCCATGCAAATAAATACAACACAATCATTATATTAAAGGTGGTTTAGTTGTTGTTTATGATTTTCCTCTACACTTGCAACAATCTTGACAAGATTAATTTAATTTCCATTCAATGTATTTTAGGGATTAAACCTCCTCAATTCTATTTTGACATAAGTGAAAACTCTACTCAACAATCTCCCCTTTTTTCATTAATAACAACTCCCCTTATGATAATACATCTCCAATAGTCATGCTCCTTGATATTTCTCCAAAGTATCATACTCCTTGATATTTATCCCCTTTAAAGTCAATGGAAAATAAGTACTCTCCACAAACTTGTCTCAATATAATCTATAAACTACTCCCCTATCTGTTTTGACACCTAAAGCTGCTCCATGCATCTAAAACCTGTGTTGCATAGCTCATTTTTTAAAATAAACAACCATTGATCATCCCCAAAGTAGCGACATGCATAGAACTTGTTTGTACTATTGTTTTCTTCCTTTCACAAGAAGTCTTTTCTTCCTTCCATCCCCAAAGTACCCACATGTATAACACTTATTTGTACTGTTGTTTTCTTCCTTCTAGAAGCACTTCTTGAAGCAAATTGGCTCTCAACTGCCTCTCATCTCCCAGGACATCATTTTTTTTATAAACATGAGAAGCACTCTCAATAGGAAGGGGTCCTGCAATAGCATAAAATGAATATTGGACTGATGGAATACTGCAGCAATTTCATTAAAGTTGGAAGATCAGAGTTGGTTAATATTATCTATTCCCTTTCCACAAAAATGAATGACAGGTTTGATCATCACGAAGTTCTTCCTAAGGCACTGAATAATGTGTGAGGATGGGTATTAGGAATGGAATTTGATAGACAAAATTGTTGTCCGTGACTGATTTTTCCGTACAAAACCATCAAAAATCTTTCCTTCACATTGTGAATACAGTCAGAAAGATGTGAAAATAGTGAAATTTAAGGCATGATCTATTTTGAAATTCTAACTCTGGTGGGTATGATCAAAGCCGGGAACATTATCAGGGCTTGGTGGGTATGATCAAAGCCGGGAACATTATCAGGGCTATCCGTTGTATTCTTGCTACACGACTCCACACTTTCAAGTTCGTTATGGACAATTGTTGGAACTTGGAAGCATCTATATAACAATGGTTCCATGGAATTTAACATTAATATATAAATTTAACTTAATTTAATTATAAAAAAATAGAAATAATTTATATAATTTATTTTTTATAAATATAATTATAATAATAAATTACAAATATATAAGACTGTAATGTTTAAATTTAATTGTATTTTAGAGGTGCAATAAGTTGAATTAAAAAATAATAAGAAATTAAAAGTAATATAAAAGAGAATAAAATTAACAATATATAAGACCTGTATGTTAAATTAATTGTATTTAGAGGTGAAATAAGTTGAATTAAAAAATAATAAGATTATAGTAATATAAAGAAGATGTTTAATATGAGTAAATGAATGTAATATTTAAAAGTTGGTTTAAATAATAATAAAATATTAAAGTAATAAAAATAATAAATTTAAATTATTATAATTGTAATTTTCTTTTATTAATAAAATTATGAATCATTTTTAGATTTGAAAAATCCATAATATAACATTCATATTAGAATATATCACATATAAATTAAAATGTATTTACTTTATAAATTAATATTTAAATATATTTGTTTTTTAACTAGAATGAGTAGATTTTTATATAAACTATATCGCACTCTTTCACAAACAAAATTGGGAGTTTACATAGATTTTTCCTCGCTTTCAAAGAGCTGATAATGTTTCATTTGTTCTGCAAACCTACTATTTAGGCTATGTCTTATATGCCCACTAAAATTCCCCATTCAGAAGCTTTTACAACTATAAATTCAACAAAATTGAAACAGAAGATATTTACATTTACAATGCATCATATAAAAACTGTGAGAAAAAACATATGAAAGCTAGATATCTATTGATGTTGAACTGTTAAGGTCCAGGCCAATTGAGATATCTTTGGAGCTTTTATTATGGTCCTCGTTCGTCAAGTCCTCCTCATTTTCCTTGTTGCCCTTGTGCACTTTGAGCTTAAGCTGCTCAATTTGATGCCTCATTGCATCAACATCATCTTCCAGTTGACGTATACGCTCTTGTTTCTCCAACTTTCTCTCTTTCATTGACATTTTCTCTTGTAGTTACTGATATATGATGTGTTGCAATTCAGTTAGGCCTTCTCTCAACTCCAAGTGGTCTTGCACGCAGTTGATGCAGGATGGTCAATTTCTCCTTCCCTCCAGAGAAGTTCCCAATATGGCCCCCCTGCCCTCAACCTGCGACTACCCCGGGAGCCCGAATAGGAACTAGCCTCTGCACTTTGCACCCTAGAATCCATTTTTCAACTGTCCAAAATGTTCTAGAACTTTTTGTCACTCCCACTCAAATCCAGAGCGTGCTTGACCCTTTCCTCCTCGTTGTCCTCCAGGGCACCCTCACAGACCCAAGAAATATAGTCCTTCTCACCCATAGTCGTGTTCAACGAAACCTCCCTCCATTGTTTGACTAACAAATTTTCTCCTAGATTCTGGACCTGAACCTCTACCCACTTTAGTAAAACAAAGACGTCCAACCCAGTATGAACATAGAGACTCTCAAATGCCCTCAGACCCTCAATTTCACTCAGGCCCTCCTTGAATTTCATCCCATCAACCCATGTTTAATAACAAACAACTAGCGACCTCAGCTTCAATCGTGAGGCCTTCGCAAAGGCCACCTTAGCAACATATATCCTTAAATCATACAAATAGAACATATCATTATTCCCTTTATAGCCTCTGTCAGACTGAGTGAAGAGGCTAATGCAGCTGAGATCCCGATAAGTCTCCATTATTTCCCTGTCATCCTCCATTAATTCCCCGCACTGCTCATGATCCATTCTTCCCAGCCAAATTATCCTCTCACGAGTGAACAAGGCTTCTCTGTGAACCATAATTAAATTTTTCTTCGAAAATCCCATACTCCTCCAATCTCATGAGGAGATGTGTCGCCCTTTACCCCATGAACCAGGGTGTGGGAACTGAAGACGCACGCTGAGGTCCCTTTCGAAAACAAGTGTAGTACTAGGATGACGGACTCTGACACATCACAAATGAAGATATAGGATAGTCTTGCCACGAGGCTCCATGGTAGACCAAAGCACGGATGATATGATGTAACAGGGCCCAAGGGCTGAAGGGATGAGGTGGGATGGCATGGAGAGGTGAATGGGTGAGGGGGGGCTATGGGGGAAAGGAAAGGAGAACGGATGAGAGAAGGGTGCGGGGGATAATAAGGAGGAGGGGAAGTGGAGGGAGCTGCAGGGGGTGCATGGGACACAAGGGCACAAAGGGGAGGGTGGAAGGGCCAATTTACCACCTTAAATAACATGAAAAGAATGTCTCCAATCCCTAACTATATTAATTTCCTTGCAATGCTTCGAGCCTCTCTCACTAACCAAAAATGGTATCCCATCAATTTACTTATGGGATGCTAGTCATGCTCTCAACATGATTCAATATGCATCTTTCTTCTCTCAACTAGCATCCATGATTAGCCTGTTTGTCTCCTTCTTGGTTATTTATTCTGAGAATATAGTAGAAGGACAAAAAATCGAAGGAGGGAGCAGTCTATCGGATCTATTGATAATTTGGTTTAGGGTAGTGCTTTTAGCTTTTGTAGCATATATCATGTGTCTAATAATCATCATGGAATCTCCTAAAACCTGTATTGTTTTTATGCCCTTCTTTTGAGTTAGGGTAAGGCCTAGGAACAAGCCATATGCTTCTTCTTGGTTGTTGGTCTTTCATCCATGATCTAAATTTAAACACGAATGCAACAAATTACAGATATAACCATAAACACAAAGATGCAACAAAAATAAAACTTCATTTCATTAACATCAAAGAAATGAAATATGCTTACATACAGAATGGAAATAAACTAGCTTGGGCAATGGTAGCTTATCTCTGATAAGATATGTGCCAGCTACATGCCTCTGAACTATGTTACAATGAGGCATGAGGGCCTATTTATTATTGAGAAATAATGGAAAACCCCAAACATCCAAAAATCTAACCCTAGGAGATGAAACACCAAACTATGGGCCCCGTTGGGTAAATTGGTACATCAACTTCCCGAGGTCGTAACTTTGGCATATGATCTCCATTTGATGCATATGATACTTCATTAGAAAGATATATCTGAAGGCCACAACTCTTAATAGTGAATATTGAGTTAAAGGCTCGTATTTTCCGCATATGATTTTCCAAAAAAAAACATTGTTTAGGGCCTCAAAACAGCTCCGGAAGTTTAGGACTCGAAAACCTGCCAAGAATAGTAAATTGTTCTACAATTAAGAAAACTGAAAAACTGAAAGAAAAAATGGTGGGGGTCTAAGTGGAATAGCTGAGTGTCCACCAATATCGACCTGGACCATTCCTCCCCCCTTAGGAAGAAATGGTCCCCATTCCGTTAAGTTCCTCCATGAGATGAGGAAACTTCTGCTAAACTTGGTCCTTGGTGAGCCACTTGCTTTGGTGAAGGATTTGGCCTAGTTTGACAACTCGATATAGTTGGATCCTTTGCTATTGAGTGTTCTTGATCTGTGTGCCCATGATTCAATTAGTTGTGCCTTGTTCCATGCAGTTTGGGTTTAACTCTATAAGAGTGAGTTGTTCTGCAATGTGTGATGTGTCCAATAGTGGTGGGAAGTATGGTTGAAGGCAGTCCACATTGAACACTAGGTGCAAGCCAAAGAATGGGGGAATGCTGAGCTCAAATGCATTGTCTCCCACAACCTTGGTAATGGTGTAAGGACCATATCGGAGTGGTCATAGTTTCTGATAGGCTTCGATAAGGCGTTCCTTCTGCAAATGCAACCAAACTTTGTTGCCCACCTAAAACTTGTGTGGCACCTAATGTTGATCATGGCACTACTTGTACTTGGCATTTGATTTCTCTATAATGTTGTGGACCTGATAGCGAATGTGCTAAATGTGCTCAATGAAGTTGTTTGCCTTGCCGGTTTTGGACTCAACATGAGCTAAATCTACTTGAGTAAATGCAAATGATATGGCCACATCAATGGGACATAGTGGCTGGAATCCCAAGCCCACCTTAAAAGGGTTTTGTTCAGTTGTATGATCATCCTATTGATGACCTCTATTTGGCCATCAGTTTGGGGATGGAAATTTATGGACAGTGAGCTTGGTGTCCAGCATCGACTAGAGACTGGACCAAAATGTACTGAGGAACCTACTGCCCCGATTTGAGATGATAGATTGTGGGATCCCAAAGTGTACTCACTCTCGTTCAAAGAAGAGGTTAGCAGTGGCTTCCACTATGATATTCTTCTTGTATGCCATCATAATGACCATCTTTGAGAATCTGTCGATGACCAAAAAAACACAGTC
Organism: Pinus taeda; assembly: GCA_000404065.3. Taxonomy (NCBI): domain Eukaryota; kingdom Viridiplantae; phylum Streptophyta; class Pinopsida; order Pinales; family Pinaceae; genus Pinus; species Pinus taeda. Next base: position 6,899 of record APFE030889380.1, on the reverse strand, counting down.
TTTGCCATGCTTAGTAGGTGGAAGGCCCGACATGTAATCCATGGAGATGGATTCCCAAGGTCAACTAGGGATAGGCAGCGGATTATAAGGGCCTTGCTTCTTTATGGTCGGTTTGGTATTGATGCAAGTAGTGCAGGATCTCATGTACTTCCCAACATCATGTTGAAGATTCAGCCAACAGAAATAATTTTGTAGTACTTCCACTGTTTTATCGACCGAGAAATGCCCAGCGACCTGACTACAGCGCGCTTCCAAAATCATATTGGCACGCTCGCTTGAAGGAACAAAAAGGTGTCCTAGGTGGCATAATAGTGCATCCTAGAGGTAAAAATATGGAACTTTCTCACCCTACAAGAGCGCCTAGTATGTGTGGCCGAATTCTGGGTTGCTTTTGTAGAGAAGTGGTCAATCAAAAGTATCGTGCCCACAAGAGTTGAGAATGGTGGTTAATGCCATCATCAGTGGTCGGTTGAGGCAGCCTGCAACATTATTGGTGTTGCCCTTCTTATACTTGATATTCAAATGGAACTATTGCAGGTATGTGGACCACTTCTGATGGCGATCATTCTGCAACTCCCCTTATGTTTGTATAAACGACATGGGTGAGTGGTCTGTGTGGATGACCATTTCCTTCCCCAAAATGTAATACTTCCATTGTCGGTAGGCTTTCACAATGGAATACATCTCTTTGTCATAAGTGGGATACTTCTGGACTGTGTCTGAAATTGTCTCACTGTGATATGCCACTGGATGAACCTGTTGAGTAAGGACTACTCCAATAGCACAGTCAGAGGCATCTATCTCGATCTCAAATGGTTGTTAAGTCTGGTAATGTAAGCACTGGTGCAGAGTAGAAGAAATGTTTCAACGCTATGAATTCCTTCTGTTGAGATTCGTAGGAGAATAATTTTGCTTTTGCTCCTCCCTTGGTGACTTGACTCAAGGGCCAAGTGATATGAGAGAACCCCAACATGAACCTGCGAAACAAATTGGCAAGACTTAGAAAGTTGTAGAGCTATGTCAGAGTGATTGGGACTAGCTAGCCCTGAATGACTTGGATCTTAGCTAGATCCACATGCACTACCCATCATCAATAATGTATCCCAAATACTAAACCTGGGTCATGCCAAAAGTGCATTTCTCCAAATTGGCACACAACTTGTGTTGTCGCAGTGTTTGGAGAACCTGTTGGATGTGGTGAAGGTTCTCTTCCCAACTCTGGCTAAATATTAGGATGTCATCCAAGTATACCACTACAAATGAATTGGTGAATGGCCACAAGGTGTCATCCATCAGCCTCATGAAGGTTGCGGGAGCATTCGTCAACCTGAAAGGCATAACCAACCATTCAAAAAGGCCCTCCTTGGCTTTGAAGGTAGTCTTCCACACATCATAGGGTTCATTTGGTACTTGGTAATATCCAGACTTCAAGTTGATCTTGTTAAAATATTTCCCCCCTTGAGTTGATCCAGAAGATCATCAATCTAGGGGATTAGGTACCTTTTCTAGACAGTGATCTTGTTCAACACCCGATAGTCAATACAGAGTCTCCAAGTCCCATCCTTCTTTTGTACCAACATGATCAACCTCCCACAGGGTGATGAACTTGGCCAGATGTGACCTTTCTGCAGTAGCTCCTGAATCTGCCTCTTGATTTCGTCGTTCTCCATAATGGAGCGCCGATAGATTGGTCCATTGGGAAATGATGCACTTGGGGTTAGATCAATGGAGTTCTTGACCTGACAGTGCAGAGGCACCTCTGTGGGGGAGGTGAAGATGTCCTCGTACTCCTCCACGACTTTGTCCATCTATTATTGTCATGCAGAGGGGCCCTGTTTGGAGGTCGTGGCCACCGTCTTCTTCTTTTCTTGAGGGCGTATCATCAGGAAAATAAATTTCCCGATTTTGGAAACGAACTTACTGCATTTTTTTCTGTAACCAAAGAGATGGTAGTATGTGGTGCTACCTCTGGTATCATGTACAACTTATTTCCCAAGGTAATAATAATAGCACAAGGCCTTGACTCATTCACATTATTTCGCTTCCACAAGTATAGTTGGCCTAATAATACATCACAAACATCAAAAGGAGTAATGTCACATAATACCTCATCTGTGAAGGGCTTCATGATGTATGGAAGGTGGCACTACTGACTGACACGAAGATCCCGTCCTTGGTGAAGCCACCCAATGGTGTACGGTTGTGGGTGTGTTGTGGTCAGTAAGCCCAATCGCTTCATGACCTCTGCTGAAATGAGGTTCTTTTGGCTCCCATTGTCGAAAATGAACTGTAGTGGGAACCACTTACCCACATCTGGGAGTGGAAGAGGCGCTCCTCCTCCTTTGGATCTTTGGGTTCCTCCTTCTAGATCTTCATGGTGGCAACGATGGCATTGGGCTTTGCATTGATAATTTGCTTCCCTTTGTCACTCCTCTTGTCATGCTTTGACTCAGAGTTGGAACATGCATTTGATTCAAAAGCCTTTAGCTCGGCCACCAGTGATTGCTTCTCCCGACACTCACTTATGTTGTGAGTGGAGCTCTTATGGAACTTATGCCACTTTCATGTGTCCTTCTTCGGCTTTGCAGTGTTGTTATTTTCTTGTGGCTTTGGTGAGTTGTCTTGTGCTGCCCTGCCTTGGCTTTGTCCTTCGTTCTGCAGTTCGAGGGCACCTTTCCCTTTCTTCGGATTTGCATATCCAAAGTCTCTTTTTTTCTGTTTAAGCTTCTACTCAATCTTGACAGCGTATCGGTATGTTGTGTCAAGTGAGGAGATGTCCAGGAACTCTAACTCATATTGTATGTACCTATGTAGACAGTCATTGTACTTGAGTACCAAATATTTCTCATAATACTTGATACCCAACTTCGTGCAAAGGATATGAAAAACATTGGTAAACTTTGGCACGTCTTAGTTCCTTCCTTACCGCAGCATGGTCCACTTTATGTATTTATCCTCATAGCTCCCGACATGGTAGTACTTCTCCTTGGTGGCATCCTGGAATGAATTCCAAGTGGGTGCAGATGAAAACAGTAAGGGCATACTTTCATCGTTCTCCTCATAGTAGGTTTCCCACCAGTCCTTGACGCGGGGGGTGACTTTGAGAAGAGAAATAGTAATATTTTCATGACTGGAAAAAGCACGAATAGAAAAATATCCTTCTATCAAATTCAACCATTTATCTACGATGTTTGCATCTATTTTTTCCTCAAATGTGGGAATTTCAAAGTTTACTTGTACCTTAAAAGGAGTGGCACCTCCAAAGTGGCTGCTGGATGTGGATGCACTGCCAGTGGGCAACTGTTGAAGGATCTGAGTAAAGTTATCCATCATCAAGTTCCTTTGTTCCTCGAGGGCCTCCTCAATCAATATTTTGATAGGATCTCCTACTCCCTCGTCTTTCTTTTCTTTCCCCATGGGTGACCATCAGGGTTTGCGAGGCTCATCTTGCAAAGGTTCAACCAGATCGAGCCTTAACTCCTTATACCCCGACCTTGTTGGGGACATGCAAATAAGGATCAAGAAAGAGCATACCACTTTGATACCCCTGATGCGAATTTAAACAGGAATGCAACAAATTACAGATATAACCATAAACACAAAGATGAAACAGAGATAAAACCTCATTTCATTAACATCAAAGAACTGAAATATGGTTACATACAGAATGGAAATAAACTAGTCGAGGCGATGATAGCTTATCTCTGAGAAGAGATGTGGCATCTACATGCCTCTGAACTATGTTACAATGATGCTTGAGGGCCTATTTGTTATTGAGAAACAATGGAAAAACCCAAAAATCCATAAACCTAACCCTAGGAGATGAAACACCAAATTATGGGCCCCGTTGGGGTAAATTGGTACATCAAGTTTGTGAGGTTGTAACTTTGACATATGATCTCTATTTGACGCATACAATACCTCGTCAGAAAGATCTATCTGAGAACTACAATTGTTGACTCGAAAAATTGTCAAAAATTGTAAATTATGTGACTGAATTAAGGAAACTAAAAAACTAAAAGAAAGAATGGTGGGGGTCTAAGTGGAATAGGTGGGTGGCCACCCTATATTAGTGAGAATCCCTCGCCCTCCTGCCACCCCATATTTAAATTTAATTAATAAGAACATAAAAACTTAATACTAACAATAAACTTATAATATAACAAAATTCTTAACCATGGATATTATTAAGTTGTAAATAGACTTTAACGTTACAATACCATTAGCTAGTACAATGGCTTATTAATACCACATGCCCAAAAGCCATAACTTATTTTAGAATCAAAATATTTTTATAATTTTTTATTTTTCCTTTTTTTATAAGATCATAGTATTTAGATTATATTATTGTGAGAAAAAACTTGATTACAACATAGATGGGTTGGTTTGGTTTGTCATAGGGGATGCTAAACCAATACACAGAAGAAAAATTTTCATATTGCCCACATTGTTTAAGAGGTCTTTTGATCTGGGAATTTAAGCTAGAAATAGGCTTTACATAGACAAAATTACATAAACCTAGATACCAAATTACATTCTCAAACAAGTAAAAGAACATAAACTAAACAGAGAGCGTTGTCATTTTTCCTGGAGTTGTGCTTGAGTTGTCACTCTACATGGTGGAATATGAGTTGGAGAGGGAGAGCATTTCCTATTGTTGACAAATTCTAAGTGGTAGATAAAATTTGCTTGAGATTGTCATCCATGTCATTCAACTTGTTCTCAAGGATGTCAATTTAGTCTAGGAATCTGACATGCAAATGAGGAGCCCAGTGTGGTGTCAGACATGTCAGTAAGAACCTAATGCACGGGCATCTTAATATTCCAGTACAGGTAGATATTTTTCATGTATGTTGAGGTGCTTTCTCTGGTGGAGTTTCCAATATTGGGAATTCAATCTCGGGTTTCTCGCTCCACGTGATGATCTAACACAAATATTTTAGCTTGACAAAATTGACCTTCGATGTCAACAATAGCTCACTGCATGGCCTTTGGAATGAGACATTGATAATGATCCATAGTAGCTTTGGCAAAATCATGTGTATAGGCGAGATGTAGGGAGGGAGGGTAGGAGAGGGGGGCCTAACTTAGTGTGCCCCTACCTCGTATCATTGTGGAGATGATGGTACCATGTCGAACCATGACTGAGTGAGAAATAGGGGAGTGTTGTATCCACAAACCCCCATTATTTTTATTACAAAGGATATGGGGACCCTCTATGTAAATTTTGGACAAATCACTTCTTTAATGCCCTAATTTTATTAATTTTGTGGGATTTTTTTTTTTTCTCAAATTTTATTTTTGATTGCCCCATTGTGTGTGGTTTGTCAATAGCTTCCCAATGGCTCAAATTCCATTGAGTTTGGACTCATGGTCTTGAAATTAAGTTTGGTTAAAGTTTGGTTGAATTTTGTGACGTGAGTTTAAAATTTGCAAATTTGTATTTTATTATCTTTTATAGATGGTAAATAAATTTGATTTATTTAGTTTAAATTGACTTAATTTTAATTAATTAAATTAATTATTTTGATGAGGGTTCATTAAAATAATTAAATTGGTAAATATTCTAATATTAGTTATTAATTAATGTAATTAATTTGTAAATATCGTTATTCAATTAATTCTTATTAATTAAATTAATTGTTAATTAATTAATTTAATTACAAGATCAACTTATTCAAAAGCATATATATATATATAATAATATATATATATAATATATATGGGGGACGGGTGCATCACTTTTTGAAGTGGATTTGTCAAGGGTATATTATAATTTATATATATTTTATATTCTATAAATTATAATATATATGAAATTTGAAATATTCCAACTTACATGTTAGCAATTGTTTATGTTGAAACCTAACAATATGCATGTTAACAATTGTTTAAGTTGAAACTTAGCAAACTAATACTTGTCTATGATGTTGGTTGGTAGACTAAAATCCTTTTAAAATTCACATACATTTTTTTATTAAGTTGAAACACAACCTTGTTAAGGTCTATAATAAAGTTAATGACCCGGATGACATATTCATGCTAGAAAAGATGATTTCATTCCTATGAGTGAAAGAATACCTATAGATGAAGCTGATCTCCAGAAAATGTTTCCATTTCGTGATAACATAATTCCATCCTTAGAACAATCATTTCATGAACAACACTCTAGCTTATATATTTAGTGGAACTACTAACTACATCCTAGTAAACTTGAAGGTTGAGAATAAGGTTTGCACTAAAAATAACATAACAACCCTTCCACTATAATTCTACCATATTCATATAAAATTATGGTACAATGATCTCACTCCATTAACCTGGAAACCTTTAGAACCCAAATTCAACTATAAAAATGTCATTATAGTGAACAAGTTAATTAAGGATGCATTATAAAAATGTCATTATAGTGAACACGTTAATTAAGAATGCATTAAACTTATTAAGTTATTTGTAAGCGACTATTGGGAAAGAGAGACTATTGGGAAAGAGGAGATTATCTTCCATCTCATATATAATATGGATATCTAATACCCAAAATCATTTCTCTATTAATTGTTTGATACTCGGATTTTGAACTTCCATGAACATATTCAACACATCTACAAGCCATTACATGGATTATTAGAAGAAAAGAATTTTTGGAAAAAATTAAAAATTTCATGAACCCCTCCCACACCCATTTTTGGATTCGACGAACCCATTTACACAAAAGAACCTAGCTCGAAGATACTAAGTATCGGGTTCTTATAGGAAGTAACAGATTCATTTTGGCTTGTCTCAGAAATACCTATTCCAAAACCTAATTTGTGAGGACGCAAACCTAGAATGAGTTCGCAAACCCCACCCTCTAGTTCGTGAACCAATGCTTGTACAATATAAAGTTTTATTATAAGTAA
>APFE030889361.1:197338-211591 GCA_000404065.3 Pinus taeda | reverse complement strand
GGCACAAAAATAACAATAGAGGGATTCTATGGGGCACAATAATAACAATATGGGGACAATAGGGTCACAACAATAACAACAAGTAATGGGGGAATCACTAGTATTATAAGGACCTAACAACTAGGGACCTCAGGGATAAGGTAATATGCATTAATGGAGAAGAAACTACCATGGCATAACTTAGTCAATGCCAATCACTACCACACATCATCCTAGGTGTCACCCTCTACTAAAACTAACCTACCACAAATAGAAAAATGTTAAACATAGAAAATGGTCCCAAATGGTAGGGAATGTCTAGTAGTGAAACAAATGTGTTCATATGTGTCCATATTAATGTATGGAAGAGGCTCAAATGATGGTCTAAGTGAGGTCATGATGAGATATTAATGAAATCTTGAATGTAATACACCCCAACATAGGAAATATATTATATAAACTCCAAAGACTAAAGGACTTATAAGGAATTTTATACCTTAATTTTACTTATTTTTAGAGAGATTTTTGGGAAGGAGAGGCACCTCTCAGCTCCCTTCCTACCCTTGGAAACTTGCTTCAAACCTTAAGGTTTCACCTTCTAGACACAAAATAATGTGGAGCAATCATGGGACAAGGTGAGGAGGTTTATGGGTGGTCGAATGTGGAGATGTGGTGGCTCTAGAGGATAGTGTGGCATATTCATGTAGGGTGTAATGATAACACCTTTTTGTGGCTCCTTTTTGTTTCCTCTTATAATAGTTGTTCATAATCCCATGTAAGTGTTTCATGGGTGGAGTTATATGAAAATGATCACCCTTTGTGGTTGATGTTATGTTATGAGTTGTTACCTACTCACGTCGGTGTTACATATGTTTACATCCCTATTAGTGTTTGCACATGGAGGTTTTTTCTTGGCATAGATTCTATAATGGCCACGTTTAATGATGTCTTTAGTAGATAAACCTTGATGGAAGCTTGATTTGTGGCATTGAGTTGCCACTTGTGACTTTTGTAATTAGGGTTTCGCTCTCCAAGCTCATGCTACTTTGTGGCATGTTACTAGTGTTTAACTATGGGATTACTCATGGAATAGGCTCATCTAGTTATCTTGATGGAGCCAATATTCTTTTAAGAACTAGTGGCAACTTGTGATGGTGATATAATGCCTCATGCTAGCCAAATCTAAATGATATATAGTCTGGCTTGTCTCCTATCCCAAATTGTTGCTAGTATCCCTACATGGAGTGGTTGTTACGATTTTAGGTCATTAGTTACCTATTTAGTATTTTTCATATAGACCTATGAATGTGGCCTCCTTGCACACTCTTTCAACATTATATGGGGAGTAATCTAGTCTACATAATTTTTATGAGGCTGAACTTGAGCCAATGAATGTCCATGTTTTATGACATGCCTTTTTTATAAGTTAAAAAAAAAACAAAACAAAACAAAACAAACAAACAAACTTTTAAAATAGAGCTTAAAAGAAGTACTCTATCAAGTAAATACTATAGATATAAATTTATGCATTTATTTTTTAAGTATTAGTTTATGATAATAATGATGATATTTTTTGCTCACTTCACTAAGTAATCAAATATTTGCATAAAGGGTCCTTATTGCATAAATTATTAGTATCATACATCAATTTGGTGTCTAGCTATGTCATAACATTAATAATACATTATTATTATTATTATTATTATAATACTATAAAGTGTTTCTCTTAGGCATGAGATATTTTGCACTCAAATTACCTCACTTTTCCGATCAACTTTTGCTTTAATTTTAATTAAAATTATGTCAAAATTCAGAGTTCGTACTTTGCTTTGCTAAGGAATTATGTCCATAAATTTCAAGGGTCTTGGGAGTTTTGGTCAATCTGTCTCATCAATTTAAAATCAAATAGTTGAAATAATAATTTGTTATCTCCTTCCTCCAATTCATGAAAAGCATATATTTATATAATGACAACATAATAACCCCCCAAAAAAATTATATATTCACATGGTTCAAAAAAAATCATGAAGTCAAAAGACAAAGTTCACCAAAAGTGGGGTTAGAAACGCACTACTTCGATAAACGCTATTCCTCTGATAGGGATGGATGTCCCTTCGCTGACTTCTCCGCAGCTCAAATCCGTCTAAGTTGTTATATGACTATCCGGACCATTGTTTCAGGCACGCACATTCTTCCAAATGCCATCTGCGCTACGGTGTCTGTATTGCTATTAAATTGACACTGGAACTCCGTCTTGTAACAGCTTATTGCAAGAAAACAAAAAAGAATATCCCTCCATGACACGCACGCTCTTGCCTCATGCTAAGCCAATTTTCCCATCTGTCTTCTTCAATGTTGTAAGTTTCTGAATTTATTAGACCATTTTTATCCTTGTGATTCACGGGTGACATAGAAAGTGGAATTCTGGGAAAGAAGGAAATTGAAGAAAATCATTTGCCAGGTGGCTTTAGCAGAAGAAAAAATCATCTTTATTTTTAGCTAAAAGGTTATATTGATGTTGTTTATATCATACTAATAGATAGGTATTTATTTAAAAATTTACAAAGCTCAAAACCAATACAATAATATTTATGATTATATTACTAATAAAAATTTAAACCTAATTGAAAAAGATAACAAAAGTTCCGCCCAACACTTAAAAATAACATCAAACAAATAACCTACTCAAACTCCTCAATTATTTCCTGTGGGCATGGATTCCTGGACTATTTACCATGCCCAATTATTTTCTATGGGCATAGATTCCAGGACTATTTACCATGCCCTCTTAGCTTTTGTACATTGTTTTGATCTTCTGGGTGATTTGTAAGGAACTATAATAACAATATTAATGGATCATACTGTCTATTTTTTTTGAATAAAACTTTTTGCTAATAATAAATTTGATTGACTTTAGTCATATCAGGAAACGACATTCAAAATGAAATAAAAATGACTACAGGATTAAACAAAATAAATCTCAATACTGTTAACCAATTTTGTGATGGAAATCTTAGTTGATCTTCATACGGTATTGTTCTGGTTCTACATACAAGAATAACTACAATGGAACATTCAAAATATATAACCAGTATTATGTGTAAAAATTATGGTGTGTAAACATCATGGTCTGTATAAAGGTATAGGTATAGGTGAGGTGTAGATTTCTGTGGGTTTTAATTTTCATAAAATCTCAAAATCACACCTTATAAGAATGAGAGTGGGGATTACTTTCAAAAGAAAAGAAACTATTCCCACATTCAAACGAAGCTCTATCAATCACAATTAAGACTGTTCCCACATTCAAACGAAGCTTTCAACGCATATATAATAATGCCACTGGTGATGTGGAAAGGTACACAAGATCAAAGCTTAGTTGTGATATCTAGAATATGTCTCCTGCTCCAAACTGTCATGTCTAGTTTTGATATCCTTTTCCAGATCAGGATGACCTCCGAATCATACCTCAACAGCCTCACGTCTTCTCTTAAATTTGGACCAACATCCTCGTTACTTATATCATCATCTTTTGGATTTACCAGAATGAATTCTCTCTTTTGTTTTTTCCAAACCTACATACCAGGTTCACCCCGAGTACTTAGTTGGCCCCTGTTCTGAGGTAAGCTCACGGCCCCATTCATGGCCATTCCCATATCTGCTCTTTATTTTATTATTTTGCTTCGTCATTTTTATGTTGATTGAGATCAAATTAGCACAATCAATATATTTTTTATTATTCTATAAATAAGGAAAAATACACACATTTATATAATCAATAGTCTCAAGATAGGAATTCTATCTTGGACGTACACTAGTGTGGTTGAGAGATTCTCTCAACCACACACTAAACTAGGAGAAACTAAATTCCTATTATATAGGAACAAACTCCTCAAATGGGGAATTACAACCATAGACAAGTAGGAATTAATCATTTCCAACTCCCTGACTACTTGTTATGATAGTCAAATCCACCACCATCAGGCAAATTGCATGTACAGAACTTCCAAAAACACAATCTTCCACCGTTAGACTAATTAAAAAAATCCGATTACGAACAAAATCTAAAATCTAATGGAATGCTCGCCTGAAATGACAAATCAATTTCCACCATTAATTAAATATAAAAAATAACTAAATAAAAAATCCCATTGAATGACGGGCAAAAATCTAATGGAACGCTCGCCTGAAATGACAAATCAATTACAAGTCAAAACCGTCATGGCTCCAAACTTTGCCCAGCTAAAATTTTCAAACTCAAGTAAACAAGTATTTACACTAAAATTGAATTTGAATCAAGTTACTATCACTTAAAAGTCATAATAATGAAATTTGATTACCTAGTATTATACCCAAACAAAAATATAAAAAGTTTTTCACTAAAACTAATCGTGACATTTTATTTTAGTGAGGAAAAAGTGGTATCATTGAAAAATCAAAATTATAAAATTAATATATATAGAATCAAAGGTTTCATATAGTTAATTATTAGAATGTATTAAGGGGTATTTTGATTTAATGATATTGTTTTTAATTTATTTAATTAATATTTATGTTTGTAATTAGGGGTGGTAGGAGGGTAGGGATTCTCTTCAATCTCAATAGAATAATAGTGGATAAGTATGCATGGGGACTTATATATGGAAAGTTATAACTTATATATGAGACTCCTTGTAGCCAAGAAGAGAAGTTAAAAACATCACAGTTTTCAGTGACTCTCTTAAGTCAGACTCTCCTTCATGTTCAAAAAACACATGTAGATTACGTGAAGGAACTTTGGAAATAAATGGGGTTTCTAGTGTTCACCCTATTCCCTAACTCTTCCCATGATTATCCCCTCCATGTACCCCCCCCCATATACCCCCGTATCCTTAGCACATATGGAATATTTCTTCTAATCATGTTGCTCCTTGTCACCCCCCAACCGTCTATAGCATGAGATCTCTCCGTCCTTCTTCGCTCATCAACATGATGACACACTTCCCCCCTCTCCTTTCGTGTGGCCTCCATTATCCCCTCCACATGATGTCATTTGGGCCAAGTCTCCAGTTAAGTGTGGGAGTCATCACGTCAGTGTCAATTTTCAAGGCTTATTGCAGGTATATGAAGCTAGTATCCATGCGAGCCCTCTCTCCCTATGTGTTGCATTTATTGATGGAAGCTTGATTTCTTTTTGTAATTAGGGTTTAGCTCTCCAAACTCATGCTACTTTATGGCATGTTATCAGTGTTTATCTATGGGATTACTCATGGAATAGGCTCATCTAGTTAGCTCGATGGAGCCAATATGCTCTTAAGAACTAGTGACAACTTATGATGGTGATATAATGTCTGGTGGTAGCCAAATCTAAATGATCTATAGCCTGACTTGTCTTCCGCCCCTATCCCAAATTGTTGCTAGTCTCCTTGCATGGAATGGTTGCTAGGATTTTAGGTCGTTAGTTACCTATTTAGTATTTTTAGTTATAATCTGTGTGTGAACTAGAGCAAGTTCTGTGTAACAAAGGTTGCAAGTGGAGTTCGAGCAGAACACAAAGAAGAAGTGATATGAAGGATCATAATGGATCACTTAAATCCATCCAAAGGATCATAGTTGAGATTCAGGAGTGACAGTGATTAAAGTATGTGGAGTTAAGTCCAAGAGGGGGTTGTGTTGCAAGACAACTAAATACCCTAAACCCTGGAGTAACCTGAAACCACAGAGAACTTTGATAAACCACGTAAAGGCAAATAAAGTAAAGTGATGCAGGGCAAACCTGCAAACCCAGGATCCCTTTCCTGTGCACTAAACATGCACCTTAAATCAACAAATTAATTCCTGCAACTTCATGATTTATCATTGAATGGGAAGCTTTTCAAATAATAAAACACACAATTTCAATTCCATTAGCCTTCCACTTTGACTTGAGCACTACAGCTCAACACTTCGCTACCAGAATCTAATTATCTAGATTTACAACAATCCATGCAATTATATCAGGGATGTGTTGCCCTTTCACTGCATGCAACAACGCCTTCTTGTCAAACGTAGGAGAATTTACCTTGGAAGAATACGCTGCCAAGAAATGTGGAAGAATACGCTGTAACCACTGCATATATAATCAACACACGCGGGATTCACTACAGTGAATGAACAGACCTCTGTTCCAGAATTAATATAACCACGCGCTCCTGGAAACAAACACATGCATTAAAATACATGCTTGCGGGTTTATATATCAGAGCTCCTTTTAAATATATCTGAACATCGCTGTCTTTCTTTTGAACACTCCACTTTCCTTGGAACGATTTTAAGACAGTTGAGAAACGATCAAATAAGGAACGCCACGCTCCTTTCTACGAATACAAACTCGGAATTCGACCAAAAACCCATGAAACGGTCATGCATATAATCTGTATAAGGATTCACAATACTAAAGCGCCATTCAATTATTTGCAAAAACAGAACTGATTGATGTTCAAGTAATAATCTTATTAAATCCGGAAGCATGCAGCAAATCGCCCCCAGAAAACCACTCCTATAAGTTCAATACAATGCATATAAGGTTGAGAGCCCTCTCTCACTCTTTGCGCAACACAATGATGAACACACAAAGCCACATAGTGCTCCTTACCATGTGAGGGGTTTCAAATTATAAAATAAAACTTCCTGTTGCACTTGAACTTACATCCAAATAAACTAACGAAATAATCCAGCACGCAGCTTTGTATTCAAGCAAGAACACCCCACGTATATACCGCCTATATTGTATATTCGTTTAATCTCGAATGGCGCCGGTTCTAATACTCTCAATCAAACAATCAAGCGGGGGAATAAAAAGCCATTCAAGACTTTCAACACACAATTAATAACTTATTGAATATATACATACAATCCAACAGGAATCGCTTGCTCATGAAACCATGGAGAGAAAAAAATTGTCATAATTCTTTGACACGCCTCTCCTCTCCCTCCTCTGAGATGAGAGCTCGGCGGACTCTTTATTTATAATAATAATGGATATGTACAAATAGATCTTCTCCTTATCTCCTAGGAAAAAACAAGTTTTTTCCTTTTTACACAATGATTTAAAGCTAGAAGCTTTATTCCCTAATTTCATCCTAATTTTAACTAAAAAACATAGAAATTCTATCCAACTTCTCTTTCCTAAACTATTTTTCCCATATCCTTTAGAAAAAGAATATTTACATATTAAAATTTATCATACCCCTCTTTATTCCATATTTACAAATGAGGACAGTCTTGATGCTCCTGCATCATACACCCAACCTTAAAATTAATCATGATGTCCTGATCATGTGTTGGGATCTGTGTATGCCTGGATCCCACTCCTTGTGCTACAAGTTTCCATTTGCCGCTGCTTTTGTCTTTCTTTTTTCTCCAAGTCTCCACAATTTATGCTGCTTTGCTCCACTAGCTGCACTCTTGCAATCTTCTGTTGTCTTCTTCCTACTGCTTCTCTTTTGTTTCGTTGCTGTTGGTCTCTTCCGGGATTCCTTCATCATTATCTGCTTCATCAGTTCAATTTCTTTGTCCAGCAGATTTTCTCCAGCTTCTTCAGTAAGACCTGTACTCACAAAACAATTGTTAGAAAAAAAAATATAAGGCTTCAGTGCCTCTTCTGCTGCTACCAATGTTGTCTCAGTTGTCACTATGGATGTTGCTGCCGCTGTCGCCATAGATGTTGCTACCTCCCAAACTTCCTGTCCCTCTCCAACATGCTTTGGCTCATCACATGCAATTTCATCTGCAACTTCATCTGCAACATTTTCCTCTGGTTCAGATGTCTCCAGCAAATATTTCAGCGCATAAGTCCTCTGTCTCTCCAACTCTCTTCTCTGGAGATCTAGTTTTCTATAAAATTCAACAACTTCATTAGGAGTAGATCTTGGAAACTTCACATAACCTGTTATACCTTCAACAACTCTTGAGCAATCATTAGCTGGTCCAACATTCTGATTAGACTCTTTCGTCTTCATTTCCTTATCATCGATCTGAACAGCCTTCATATTTAACTCTTCTTTGACAGATTCCAAAGCTTGTTCATTTCTGTGTACTTTACCTACAAACATGCACAATTCATTAGTCTTTAAATCACAAGGCTTTTTAGTCTTGACTGCTTCCTTCAACACTTCCCTTTGATAAGATCTGCATGTGGAATCTTCAAATTTCGTCTCTGGCACAAGAACTCTAAGTCCCTTTTTCAACAAGGCAATGAGAATTTGCCTCAACCTCCTCTGCAATTTTCGCCAAATCGCTCTCTTTCCCTTCAGTGGAAAGAGCCATTTTCCTTTCTCCTTTTCCCACTCTTGCAGCCGTTTTTCCAGTACCTGTAATTGTGCCTTTATTTCTGCAATCTCTCTTTCTCGAACTCCAATAGTCATCTCATCTCTGTGGCATTTCTCTGAACCTCTTCCTCCTCTATAAAAACTCTCTCTGCCTCTAGCAGACTGCTTCCTCATGAGTTTTCACTCACCATGAGTTGTACTAGCCTCTGCAACAGCAATCTCTCTTGTTGCAACTTACCTCACCAATCCTTCCCTCCGGATCTGGTCTTTTGGTAAGTACTGGTTCACTGCTTCTGGAACCTCTTGAGCACTCCTCTGCTCTCTCTAGGCTATCCCTTCAACTCACCTTCTTCTTCTCCAGGACACTGCAATTGTCCTCCTTATTCAGCCTTCAGTTGAATCCTAGGTTCACTGCCACCCTCTCTGCAACCATAAACTTCATTTACAAATTTCAAATCAAAAAATAATCTCACCTCTTAAGATCTTGCATGATCTTGTCTTTGTGCCACTTCTGCAATCTTCTTCACTTGTGTAGTTTGCATATCAGATCTGATCTTCCTTTCAATCAAAAATACACTTCAGTTATCAACTGTACAAAAAAAAAAAAAAAAAAATTCTTCAGGAAAACAATCCCGCTCTGAATCCCCGCAATAAACCAGAATCTTCATATGCTAACTATCACGGGTTAGCAATCTTTTCAAAATAATCAACCTCACAATCTTTGCACAATCATTGGACAACAAATTAATATATTTTCAAATAAAATGCCAGATTTGCGATTTCCCTGTAAAGAAGAGACTTCTCAGCTAAACCTGGGCGCATCCCACCACCGCAACTGTATGTACGCAGTTTCCATATGTCAATATTTGTTTAACAGCGTAGATCCAATCTTTAGATATCCAATTCAACAATATGCCTCTGCAAATTCATAAATTGTCAACAGAATATAAACCCGCCTCCTTTAGTGGCACAATTCGCTCGGTTTCAGATTAGCAATACAAACTAACCATTAGTTTCAGTGAATAGCAGGAAATTGATCGAGTTTAGGAGCTATACGCCACTAACTCCAAGCTTTTGCTTATAAGCCACTAACTCCAAACCTGACATCAGCGATAAAATAAAAACCATGCAGTATCGAATGGATACCAAGTCTTCAAATGGCACCTCACTCTTGGACAGCGATTTCAAAGGCGCTCGCGTATTGGAGTTCAGTCTTTAGAGTAGCACAGTAACATAATTAATAGCAGACATGTAAGGATTGCGCTGCCCTTTCCATGCATTTGAACCAAACGGTGCTCCACTAAGTTATACCCAAATTTTAACCCAAATTTAATCCAACTTTTGCTCCAACTTATAACCGATGCAACTCTTGGTTAATACGCACAGTTTAAAAACATATTAATGGAACCCACGCTCTCAGCTCCATTGTGTATTAACCTCTAGCCGCGCCATCCTCATTCCGTTGCACCACATATACAATCATACATACTGTGGCCGGCTATTTAACTTGGTTTTTTTATTAACGCTCAGGGCCCAACATATAATTAACCTTTGCGTACCAAAAGCACATACCGTTGAACAGTTGGTTCAATCCCCCATTGCCTACGCACTATACCTATGACTTGTATACACCAGGTATATAAAAAAAAAGGTGGAGAAGATCAAATGATCTAAAGATAATCTGATAGTCATATTTGTCAAACAACCAGTTGCGCCTTGACCACTATACGGAAATTTCAACCTCTTTGCAGCAATTCAAAATATATTCATTAACTTCAGTTTATTCAATCAACTGTAAGCCCATACACTAGTCAATCCATTCAATTGCCTTTAAATCCATAACCAGAATCAAATCACATGCATGCGATTCAACCTCTAAATTCAGAATTCAACAACCAATTTCTCAATCAACTAATGTATACAAACTGGAACAAAATAATTACTTACAGACTTATGTTGGCCAGATAATTAGAATTTATGGCCCTTTACAAACTGCCCGAAGGCTCCCAACCAGAACCCTCTCACAATCTATCTCTCTGCTCCTCAATGTCTTTGAGGATTCCTAATTTATAAAACTTAGTATAATTAAGAAAATCCTAAAATCACTCAACTAAAACCTCTAAACTCTACATGCAATGCATACATATGGCAAAAGCATCTCCTTAGCTTTATTCCATCTTTTTCCCTGTTCTAAGAACAAGAAAAGCCTCTTATCCCATAATGATCCACATTCACTGCTTTATGCCTAAAAACACTCCCTATTTTATTAAAAATAATTAAATAACTAAAATTATCACACCCCCCTTTTTATTCCATATTTACAGATGAAGAGGGTCTTGATGCTCCTGCATCATAAAGGCACAAAGGAAGGAATTAAACATGCACAGGAGCCGTCAGATCATTTAGATCAACAGATATTAATGATGGAAGAAGAATGGCGGAGGAATAGATCTAATCATCAGGTCGACAGATCTATTAGATTGACGGTGATCAGCAATTGTAGGGGTAGGAGAGTACGGATTTTCTTGATCGTGGCTGAAGTCCCACACTCACTCCTAGCCGTCGATCTCATATTCAACTTCTTAGATCATAATAAATTGCGGGGGTTAAGCCTGTTTTAATCCGTGTGCTAGATGGAGTCCCGCAAACCATAGATTTGATGGCCTCTTATATCTAATAGTCATTGCGTGCCAATCAGTTCGTACAATAGTCAAGGAAGAAAGATGGGTTTATAAGTGAGAGTTGTTTATCGGATGGAGAAAAAGTGGTAAGTGGTAATTCGGGGTGGTCATCCGTTTCCATTTAGAATTTGGCACGTAGCACGTCAGAGGAGAGAGGAAATCAATTTATCGGACGGGTAATCCTCGTGCAAGTGCCTCACCCAATATCGTTGTTAACTGTTGTATCAAGTGTGCTTTGATCAACGGTGGGGGATTTCCAATTAGCTTTGCATCATAATATTTCATGAGTGGATGAACCTTGGCCTTAAGAAAATGCAATTTGTGATGTGCGATGCTCGGGTGGAACAACAACCGTTGGATTGAATGGTAAGATCGACGATGGACTCGAGAAGTTTATCAACGTGAGTTAAGTGATTTTAGTTCCGATGAATGAATGGGTTTAAGTGTCTATATGACATGACAACCATTGATCTAATGGAGTGAAATCAACGGTGAAGGATGAATACGAAAAAGGTAGAGCGTCGGGAAATGTGCAAAGACCATGGATTGGCAGATAGGTAAGGTTTACGTATGCTTTGTGGAGTATTTGTATTATATGAGAATTATAATAGAAATAAAGCAGATAAAGGTTTTATGGGTTAAGTTCGAATATAACCAAAGTTAAAGAGTGGGGTTTGCTTAATATGCATGGGGCATAAAGATTAACGAAAGTTTGTGAGGGTGTATAAAGTCCAGATGGAAAGGATTAATTAAGGGTCAAACTGTGGTTATTCAAATATAACGTTTCCGCATAAAACTTAATTAAGAACATTAAACATTGGTTTAAGAAGGTTTTCACCATGGATCAGGTGATTAAGGCCTAGGACCAATGACATGCAATTTTATTTACATAATGTGGGTATTGTCGGCTTAATCCGGTGTGGGATCGCCAATTAGTTTCACATCACAATATTTCATGAGTGGATGAACCTTGGCCTTAAGAAAATGCGATTTGCGATGTGCGATGCTCGGGTGTATCATCAACCGTCGGATTGAAGGTTGAGATCAATAGTGGAGATTGAAATTGATAAGGCTTGGGCCTAAGCAAACCCGAGAAGTTTATCAACGCAAGCTAAGTGATTTGAGTTCCGGCGGATGAATGGGTTTAAGGGGAGATACGACACGACAACTGTTGATCTGATTGAGTGAAATCAACAGTGGAGGCTGAATGCAATAAAAGTAGAGTGTCGAAAAATGTGCAAAGGCCGTGGATTGGTGGAAAGGTAAGGCTTACATGTGTTTTATGTGTATTTCTATTATATAAGAACTATAATAGAAATAAAGCAGATAAAGGTTTTATGGATTAAGTTCGAATATAACCAAAGTTAAGAGTGGGGTTGGTTAATATGTGTGGGGTATAGAATTAACCAAAGTTTATGAGGGTGAATAAAGTTCCGCTGGAAAGGTTAATGAAGGTTTAGACTATTGAATATTAAAATATAACGTTTTCACATAAAAATTAATTAAGAACATTAAACCTTGGTTTAAGAGGGTTTTCACCAAGTATGAGGGTGATTAAGGCCAGGGACTAGTGACATGCAATTTTATTTGCATAATGTGGGTATTGTCGGCTTAGGCCGACATCATTTGGTATCAGAGCAGAATTGTGGTTGAAACAATTGATATCAGAACAGAATAAGAGAATTCTGTGTAAAAGATCTTTGAGAAAATTTAGAACAGAGTTACGTTTTAAGGTGTGTATCCAGGCAAGAAGAGATCATATTCTATATGAAAAACAATAGGCACACAGAGATAATGTGTAGTAGAACTTGCAGATGCAAGGAAACAGAGGACAATCCATTCAAAGTGCAGGTGAATGGTAGAACAACGTCATGTAGAGGTCTTGAAGGTGAGATTATATGTTTTGTTTTAATTTGATTTGAATATTGGAGATTTTGTGTTCTTTATATTGATGCATAGGTAGCAGCATAAGAAGGAGATAAGATTGCAACAACCTAGAGAAAGTAGTGCTCAATTCGTTCCAGAGGAAAGAACTAGAGAAAGGCTAAAAGACTGAGCTCAAAGGAGAGAAGCTTAGTGAGGCATATGTAGCAAGAAGGAGACTTGTTACTGTAGAGGTATTGTTGCAGCTCACAAAGGCAATTCCACAGAGGATGTGGGTAAAATTGCTAAGTAATCAAGGAAGCTGATAAGACTTTCTAAGGGAAAGAAGAGGTGGTCAGAACCAAGTATTTCATTGTGATTGAAATACAAGAGCACGATTGTGTTATTAGAAGGTGCATATGGGTTGAAGCCTAGAAGGAGCAAAGAGAAGTTCTCAAAAGAGGTTCAAGAGATAGAGAAACAAGGGCTTGCCAAAAGACCAAGTACAGAGGAAAGCTTGGTGAGGTAAGTGGTAGCAGGGAGGATTTGCTATTGCAGAAGCTTTAATGCAGCTCATAGTAAGTGAGTAAGGAGCTCATGCAGATAGAGAAGGAGAAGACGACTACTGATAGTCATAGCAGAGGTTCTGAGGAAGACGACAACAAAATAAAAGTGAAGAAGGAGGATGCCAAGGCAAATGGCAAGAGAATGAGTCAAGATGAAATCGACAAAGAGATTGTTGAGATGAAAGAACAACTCAATGTATTAGGGATGATACTTGAGGAAAACCAAAGACAAGGTTGGGTATTAAAGAAGAAGCCAGTAAAGTGGCATAAGTTACAAAGAAGGCTACAACAGAGGCAAGCAAAGTGGATGATGGAAAAACTCAGAGAAGCTAAGTTGGAAATGGAAGTGTCCATTTGTGAACCAGAGCAAGGTGAAGTTCTGGGTGAAGAAGAAGGAATTATTGATGATTTTTTGAACTATTGGACAAATGTAGACCAACAAGAGAATGTAAAACCTTATATTGTTGAATCTAATAATTTTGATGTGATTACAGGTTTTGCAAAGGATGAGCAATCTTTTGAAGTTGTCAAAAGTATAGAAGAGTATCTTTCAGAAGATAAAAATTCTGAAGTAAAGAATGATGGAGAATGTCTCTTGAATGAGAAAAGCAGTGAATTATTGTAGCAGAAAGAATTTAGTAATACATTGATGTGAATTTGTGACAACACAGGAAAAAATTCTTGTGAAAGGAGATGAAATTAAGTATGAAGAAGTGATATGTGAAACAACAATTGAGAGTGTTGAACCTCGTAATTTTCAAACTGATAATTTGTGTATAAATGCAGGAACCATAAGTAATTATGAAGTACTTATGGAGTGTCATAGAGAAATTGAATTGCTAGAGTATTTTCTAGGAAATTCAGAGTATGGCAGTGTGA